>PVHY01031161.1:0-12855 GCA_004024945.1 Uropsilus gracilis
AAAGTTAAGCTGAATATCCAGGGTCCATAGAGATGCAAATGGCCGATCTGCCTGTCTCCGGCTGTTTCCCTGATGACCGGGAGATGCCACAGGCTGCTCTAGGTAGGAAGCCTACCTGTCCTTCGTGGTCTCCTCCCCCAGGTGCTGGTGTGCTAGCTGCTCCTCTCAGCCGGGTTGGAGTCCCCTTTGCAGGTAACTCTTTTGTATCCGAGAGCCTCAGTCCGCTCTCAGGACTTTGGGGTCGGCGCGGTTACGCTCCAGGTGTGCTCCTTCCCCACCCCCTTTAGCAACTCTGGTTGTATTTCTGACGTAGTTCGTCTCTATAATCTGTCTTATAGTCCTGTGTCCCATGGATCTGACATGTTCGTTGTTCCGGAATACTTCTTTGTTTTCAACCTCTATATTCGTGTGCAATTACCATTGACTCACTATTTAGTTGCTTCTGGTGAGAGTTGACTGGATTTGGAGAATACCAGAGGGAATGACCCCTACCACCCACTAACCCCTGACAGCCCCCCCACCAGCCTGCGTGCCCTGACAGTCAGCAGGGCCCCACTACCTTGTGCTCCCTGAACCCCGAAAGGAGTGTGGCAGGCTGAATGACCTGGGGCTCAGTGCCCAGCAGCATGGCTGACCCAAGCATGTGGGCGGGGACCTTGTGGTATGGTGACCCACACCTTCCCCAGCCACCTCGCGGTATGGTGACCGGGGAGGTACCCCAGCTGCTCCCTGCTGCCCTGGCAGGTGGCAAGCCCCCCCCCCCACCTTGCAATCTCCAAACCCTGAAAGGAGTGCAGCAGGCTGGATGGCTGGGCAGCATGGCTGACCCAGGCATATTCATAGTCCATTGTTCCTTCCCCTTTGCTCTTTTGCTGTGTAGAAGCTTTTTAGTTTGACACAGTTCCATTTGTCCTTGTTCTCTTTGGTTTTCCTTGTGATAGGAGATGAATCCCCGAAGGCACCACTAAAGTTTCCATCTTAAAATGTTTTACCTGTCTTCTTCTATAGATACTGTGGCTTCAGGTTTTGAATTCAAGTCTACTGCCCATTTTGAATTGATTTTTATGCATGGTGTGAGTGAGTGATCCAATTTCATTGTTTTCCATGCAGCTGTTCAGTTCTCCCAACACCACTTATTGAAGGTATTATACTTGTTACAGTGTAAGTTCTGGCTCCTTCATCATAGATTAACTATGCATATATGTTTGGGCTTACTTCTGAGCTCTTAATTATATTACATTGGTATGTGCTATGGACCAGCCGTTTAGATTACAAGTTTCTCATCTCTGAGATGGGCTCCCATAGGTATGTATGTCTACTTTTGTTCCAGTACCATGTTGTTTCAATTATTGTGACTTCATAATACAGCTTGAGGTCTGGAAGTGTGATAACACCATTCTCTTTCTATTCAGGATTGCTTTTGCTTTTCAGGATCTTTTGTGATTCCATATAAATTTCAGTACTGTTTGCTCCAGTTCTTTGAAAAATGTGATTGATACTTTTATTGAGATTGTGTTAAATCAGTATATTGCTTTAGGTAGGATGGCTAGTTTGATAATGTCAAGTCTTTCAACTCAAACAAAGGAGCATTTTCCTATTTCTTTGTGTCCTTTTCAATGTCTCTCAGGTATTTTCTTTGTGTAGCTCTTTTACTATCTTTACTAGGTTTACTCCTAGGTATTTAAGTTTTCTTAGTATAATTGTAAATGAGATCACTCTCTTAATTTCTTCCTTTTGTAGCTCATTGTTTTTTGAAGACAACTGATTTTGGTGTGTTGATTTTATACCCTGCTACTTCGATAAATTGATTGTTTCAATTAGTTGTTCCATGGAATCTTGAGAGTTCTCTATGTATATTATGGTGTCAGTAGTAAATCACAATAGTTTTCCTTCGTTTTTTAAACTTTGGGTTCCTTTTATATCTTTAGCTTGTCTTAACTACTCTACCTAGGACTTCCAATTCTATGTTGAATGGTAATGGTGAGAGTGAAAGACATCGTTCCTTTTACCAAATCTTAACAGAAAAGCTTTCAGTTTTTCATTATTAGAGTCATATTAGCTGTGGATGTTATAGATGGTTTTTATTATAGTAAGATATGTTCCATTTATCCCATTTTTCAAAGTTTTTTTTAAATCATAGATGGAGGTTGAATCTTATCAAATGTTTTTTCAGCATCTATTAATATGATCATATGCATTTTATCTTTCTTTTTGTTGATGTATGGTGAAACACTGATTGATTTCCAGATGTTGAAACAACCTGTGTTCTTGGTATGAATTCCACCTAATCGTGGTACATGACTCTTTTCATGTATTGTTGGATTTGAGTTGTTAAGACTTTTTCTAGGACTTTTGTGTTCCTTAGGGAGATTGGTATGTGCTCTTCTTTTTTGTGTTTTCTTTTTGTTTTCGGCATTAAGTAACACTAACCTCATAAAAGGCATTTGAAAATATTCCTTCTTTTTTGTTTTTTTGGAAGAGTTTGAGCAAAACAGACATTAGAAGTAATGATTTTAAAGGTTTGTAGAATTCACTTGTGAAGCCATCTGGTCTAGGACTCATTTTTTGTGGGGGGAGAGCTTTAATTGCTGTTTCATTTGCTCATTGCATTTGACTTGTTCAGGATTTTGCTTTCTTCCCTATTTAGCTTTGGATGATTGTAAAATTTTAAGAATTTGTCAATCTCTTCTAAGTTATTATATTTATTAGTGTATAAATGTTCATAATGTTGGAGGGTATCTACCATTAACATAGCTGATGCTATGCATTGATGAATAAATTGTGTAGCTAGGAAATATGAGATACTTCCATTTTGCTTTAGAATTATAAATTTCAAAAAGGATCTGGTAATATTATGGAGATTTGACTTGCTGACTTGATTGTTTCAGGCCTAGGTGAGAAGACCTTATGTGGACTATGCCAAGGTATGTCTGCTAGTCTTCATTAGAATTCATAGTTTTCTTTCAGAAGGATAGAAGGGGAAGAGAAAGAAAAACAAGGCTTTTGTGATGTGAGATGACTGACAAGGTTCTGTTCCCAGAAGTGTGGGGAAACAAGGAGAAAGTTATAAAAGAGACTCAGAAGAGGAACAAAGATTTGATCAGACATTTTTGGAGGAGAATGGAGGCCTGGTGATAATGGCTAAGGCAGCCTGAGGTCCACGGCCTTTGGCCCAGGTTGAACTCATGGCCTTAGTGTGCATAAGCTGACAGTGTGTGTGCTGAAGGAATTTAAAGGGTTTGGAGACTTGAACCTCATGTTGGAGTCTGTCTTATCTAGTTTGAATCAGATGTTTTTGGAGAAGTCATGAGCAAGGCCTAAGAAGATGGAGCTGTTGTTGGCTCCTGTTTAACCTTGGAGTTTTTTACTGCCTAAAGTTGAGAGGACACCAAAAAAAAAGAACACCACATTTTGGATAACATGTTTGGAGGAAGTCAGAACAGACACCAAAGAAGGAAAAGAAAGATGCCTTGTACTTGTGGACAAAGGAGGAAAAGAAAGAAGTTCATTTACTTGTGTACTCTAACTGGACATGTGGTGTGATGACCAGAGACTAAAATGACAGTTTTGGACATGTGGTGGGGTTATTGGGTTTTTCCTATTTATTTTGTAGCTCTTTTAGTGGGGTGACTAGGGATTTACATGCTTGTATACATGTTTAGGTAATCACTTTTTAACTTGCTTACTTAGTAATAAATACTTGATCACTTCAAGAGTTTGATCTGTCTTTAAAATTACATAGTAAGGATGACTACAGGCAGTAACAAACCCTAAATGAGATAGATAAGTAACTAGTCTGTGGTAGCTTAAGGGTTGATAAGGGTTTTTGTTCCTTTTGTATCAGATTAAGGTAAAGGTGTTTCTCAGGTTTAGGAAAAGTGATGGGGGGAGGGAAGGATTTGGAAAAAAAAAGGCTGCCCACCCCATAAAGTAGCAGTCTCTAATTATCTCTGAATTTCTGCAGCATCTACTATGATTTCTCCACTTTTGCAGTTTATCTATTTATTTGAGATTTTTATTTTCTTGTTAAGCCATTCTAGAAGTTTGTCTATTATGTTTATTTTTTCCAAGAATCAGCATTGATATTTTGGACTGTATTTAAAATTTTTATTTTATTTATTTCTATTTTACTTTTTATAATCTTTTCACTGGCCTTTGGATTTCTTTGTTCATCGTTGTCTAATTCCTTGAAATAAGGGAGGCTATTTATTTTGGTCATTTCTTGTACCTTGATATGGGCTTGTGTGGCTCACTCACTTTGTCCATCTATCTATCTATCTATCTATCTATCTATCTATCTATCTATCTATCTATCTATCTATCTATCTATCTATCTATCTATCTATCTATCTATCTATCTCTTGTTACTGCTTTTGCTGTGACCCATAAGTTTTTAATAGCTGTGTGGTTTTCTAATTTGTCACAGGCATATTTAATTTTCTTTGATACCTTCATTAATCCAGTGGTCTTTATGTGGTATGGTATTCAATCTCCAAACATTATAAGATTTCCTGTGTTTCTTTTGATAGTTAATTTCTAGTTTGGTATTATGTTCTGAAAATGTTAGGTAAGATTTCAATTTTCATGAATTTTTATATATATTTATATATATTTTTATATATTTTATTTATTTTTATATATTTTATATATATATATTTTTATATATTTATATATATATATATTTTATATTTATATATATATATTTATATATATATATATATTTTAAGCCCAAAATGTGATCATTCTGGAGAATGTTCCATGTACACTTGGGAAAAATATGTATTCCTTCCTGGTTAGTGTTTCTTCTGAGAAATCTGATGTTAGTCTGATTAGGGTACCTTAATAGGCTATCTTTTTCTTTGCCCTTGCAGGTTTTAATACTATTTTTTTGTTTTTAATTACTGGAACTTTTACTACTGTATCTCTTTGTTTTGGTCTCATTTACTTAAATATTCCAGGTTTCTTTTATATTCCAGGATTGTACACTTATTCCATACACTAAGTCTGGGAAGTTTTCCTCCATTATTTCCGTAGATACAGTTTCTGTTCCTTTCTGCCTCTTCTCACTTTGGTATTTCCATTATAATTACGTTGCCTTTTCTCAGGAGCCAGATAGTTTTATAGTGCTTCTTCATTTCTTTTACTTCATTTCTCGCTTTCCTTCTCTACCTAGGTTCTTTATACATTTTTATTTTTGATATCACTGACTGATTCTTCCACTGATTTCATCCTGAAATTTTCATCTCCTATACTTTTGAAGTACTGAAATACATGTTTATGTTATTTAGTTTCTGTCTTCAGTTCATTGATTTTATTTCTGAAGGCATTCACTTGCTTTTCTGAGTTTTCTCCTTTTTTGGAATTACTTTTCATTGCAATCCTAAACATTTTATTTAATAGAGTGAACAGAACTTCCACATTCTTGAAGTTCAGTTCTAGAGATTTTTTTCTCTTTGAGTTGTACTATTTCCTTGAGTGCTCATGTTCCTGTTTGTTGGGTTTTTCCTTCTCTCCATTAGTAGCTTTGGGCCTATTGCTTTATACAGGGCTTCCTCTGGGCATGGTTCATCCCCTCTCATTACTCAGGAGTCTCATCTGTCTGAGCTAGCAGCTGACAGGTCTTATGGGAAGTCACAAGACCTCTGCCAGTCTGGGCATGTCCTGATTGGGTTTTATAGGTGTTCACAAGTTCTCCAGCCATTCTGGCACGTTCCTGGCATGGGTTCCACATCTCACAAATATAGATGTGTGCTGGTGGAATCTTGCAAAAGGTCATAACTCCTTTAGCTAATGTGGATTTTGCTGGTGGTGTTTCATGGGAAGTCACAATGCCTGTGCCTTCTCTGGCACCTTCCCAGTAGGTATCTGAAGTAATACTGGTCTAAGAAGATGCTCACAGGATGTTGTGGGAGGTCATGAGGCTTCTGTATGTTAGGACAAGTGCTGGCAGGGTTTCATGGAAGTCATAAGGCCTCTGTAAGTCTGGAAGGTGTTGGCTGAGTCTCATGAGAGGCTGAGGCCTCTAGTCATTCTGGGACCTTCTCTGGCACAGGTCTGGATTCTCATTAGAACCACCTTTCGGTTGCATTGATTTTCTTTAAAAAGTTCTTCTTCAATAGTGTTATTTTCTACTTTCATTGTTATAATTTCTTTCCTTCCAATTCTTTGTGTAAACTTTTTTCTTGTTCTAACTTCATGAAGTAGAAATTTAAATCATTGATTTAGAACTTTTAAAAATAAAGATGTGAATATTTAGTGTTACAAACTTTCCTTTCATTACTGATTTAGTTGTATTTCACATATGTTGTGGTTTTATTTTCTTTCAATTCTATATATATTTAATTTTCCTTTAATATCTTTTTGATCTTGGGTTATGTAAAAGTGTGTTGTTTTATTTTCAAGTGTTTGTAGATTTTATTATTTTTTGTTGATATGATTTCTTTATGGTCAGAAAACATACTCTGTATGATATCAATTCTTTTAAAGTTGTTGAGTTTTGTCTCCAAGGCATGGGCTATCCTGTTGAATGTCCTATGGGTGCTTGGGAAAAAATGTGTTTTCTGCTGTATTAAGCGGTATGTGCTCTTGCATATTGATTAAGTCTGTTGACTATATTGTTCAGTTCTATACCCTTGAAGATGTTCTCTCATTATTTTATAAATTGCCAACAATGTGATATTAAATTCCTCTATTATAACTTTAGATTTGCACATCTCTCTTTTAATTTCTGTCGTTTAACTCTCATATATTTTGAGTCTCTTTTGTTTGATGCATATACACTTAGGATCATAGTTTACTGCTTTACTTATAGTTTACCATATTACTCCAGTAATAAACTTTCTTCTCAATTTTATCAATATCAACAGTCATATATTGCTTACATGTATACTATATATTATTTATATATGTGTATATGTTGTTTACATATATACACAAACATATATATGTGTGTGACATATATATACAAACATATATGTTTGCATATACTTTGCATATTTATTTTACATCATTGCATTCCTTGGTGTTCTCCCACCACCATGTCACTCATGAACCATCATCTTGTTCTTTTGTTCTCACCCCTTCCTTGATTTCTCCCTCCCTCCCCCTCCCTAGCTGTAAGCTTTAGTTTTGCTGTCAGTTTCTTAGTCTTAACTTTTTCTTCTCCTTATATTTGTTTGTTTTCCTTATATACTACCTATAAGTGAGACTACTGGCTTTTGTCTTTTTCTCTCTGCTTTATTTCTACTAGCATGATTCCTTCTAGTTCCATCCATGTTGCCACAAATGTGTTATATTTGTCTTTTTTGATTGCCAAATAATATTCCATTGTGTAAATATCCATAACTTTCTGATCCATTCATCAGATTTGGGGCATTTGGGTTGTTTCCATATCCCGGCTACTGTAAATAGTGCTGCAATAAGCATAGGAGTACAGATGTTCTTTTCAATTAGTGTTTTGGTGTACTATTGGTAGATTCTGAGAAGAGGAATTGCTGGATCCAAAGGTAGTTTCATTTTCATTTTTTTTGAGGATCCCTCACACAGTTTTCCATAGTGGCCGGACCAGTTTGCATTACCACCAACAGTGTAAAAGTGTTCCTTTTTCTCCACATACATGCCAGCACTTGCAGCTGCCTGTTTTGTTTTTTGTTGTTGTTGTTGCTTTTTGGTTTGTTTTTTTTTTAAGACTAGGTCTTGCTATTTTTGCCTGTGAAACTGCAGATTCGTGTTGCCTGGGGTACCACAGACTCAAGCAATCCCCAGCCTCAGCTTCCCAGGTAGCTGGGATTAAAGGCGTGTGCCACCATGCCCAGCTGTTTCTTTGGAACTAGGTCTCACTACGTGCCCCCAGTGGGACTCCAACTGCGATCCCTGGCTCCGGCTGCGGCTTCCTAGTTGCTGTCTACAGGCATGTGCCACCATCCCCGGCCTGCCTGTTTTGATTTTAATATGGGTTATTCTTATTGGTGTAAGGTGGTATCATATTGTAGTTTTGATTTGCATTTCCCAGATCATAAGTGATACTTAGCATTTTTTCATATGCCTTTTGGCCATTTATATTTCCTCTTTGGAGAGGTGTCCTTTTAAGCTCTGCTTTTTTCTTTTTTTTTTTGGACTTTTGCTTTGTTTTTGTTGAGTTGTGTGAGTTCTTTATGGATCTTTGATATCAGACCCTTGTCAGTTGAGTGGAGTAAATTTTTTCCCTCTTTGTTAGTTATCTTTTTGCTTTGGTTATTCTTTTGCTGTACAGAAGTGTTTTAGTTTGATACATTCCTAGTTGTTTATTTTTTCCTTAGTTTTCTTTGCATATGTTGATGAAAGAAAATTTTGTAGTATAGGTCATGGGGTGTTTTGACTATGTATTCTTCTATATATTTAATGCTTTTCAGTCTTACACCCAGGTCTTTTATTCACTTTGAGTTGGTTTTTGGATATTTTTGCATGCGGCAGTCAAGTTTTCCTAGCACCCTTTCCTGAAGAGGTTATCTTTGTTCCAATGTATGTTTTTACCCCTTTGTCATAGATTAGTTGATCACACATATGTGGCTTTATTTCTGGGCACCCAATTTTTTTCCATTGGTCTGTGTGTCAATTTTTCCCCAGTACCATGATGTTCTAGTTATTATGATTTTGTAATAAAATTTGAAATCTAGGAGTGTTGTACCTTCATTCTTTCTTCTTTTGGTCAGGAGGACTTTGGTTATTTAAGGTCTTTTGTTATTCCATTTGAATTTCAGTAATTTTTGTCCTATCTATTTAAAGAATGACACTGGAATTTTTATTGGTATTGCATTGAATCTGTAGTTTGTTTTTGGTAGGATGGCCATTTCGATAATATTAATTTTTCCAATTCATGAACAGCAGATGTTCAAGTTTTTTTCTTTGAATATACGTTTTTTTCACTGAACAGAAAATTTTTAATTAAATGTAGTCCCATTTATTATTTCTTCCATTTTCCTTGTCATGGCAGTATTTAAATGCATCTTTAAGACTGACATCAAGGACTCTATCACCTACGTTTTCTTCTATATATTTTATGGTTTCAGCTACTTCATCCAAGTCTGTCTTTATTTTATTTTAAATTAATTTGTTCTTCTGGGGTTATATAATAGGCTAGTTTTATTTCTTATTTAGGAGGTTGTCCAGTTTCCCCAATACATGTTGAAAGAACTGTCCTTATTTCATTATAAGCTCTTGGCTTTTTGTCATAAATTAGCTGTCCATATATGTGTGATTTATTTCTGGACTATTAGTTCAGTGTTAATGATGTCTATGTCCTTTAATTTCAATACTTGCTGTTTTAACTATTATCACTTTGTAATATTTAATATAACTGAATTTGGGGAATGTGATGACTCCATTTTTGTTCCTTTTAAAATCAGAGGTGATGTTGCTATTTGGGGTCTTTCAAATACCAATCCATATGGAAATGTCATATGTACCTATTCAAATGAACATGCCTCAGGTGTTGTCATATTTTCATTTAGAAGTCAATGCTGGTGTTTATAGGCATGCTTCACAGACTTCATATATAAAAATACAAAATAAATTTCTGCATCTTTTATTGTCTTAGCCATTTGCAGAGTCATTATTCCCTTCCTGTTCTCCTTTCTGCTTTTATCTATTTCTTAGGTGATTCTATCTCATTTCACTTTTTTGGCACTGTTTTCATTTTCTAGGTTCGTATCAGGATGTCATTAGTGTTCTTCTGCATTCCTACCATTGATATCAATGTAAAAATAAATCTATTGATTACCTGGTTAATGGTAAGACTGGTAGAGACCTTCTGAACTCTGGGTCTTTAATCTGTTCTCACAATATGCATGTTGTCCTTGTTTAGCCAGTATTTATCCCTCAATAATTTGACCTTGATATGTAGATTGTCCAAATTTGGATTCATATTCAAGGGTAACCTACTGATTTCTATTGTTCCTCAATTATTTTAATAACAGATAAAATTGGATCGGACATTTGGTTCATCTTAAGTAACTCTTCCACATTTCAACTAACCCTTTCACATATCTAATTATTGCCTTTCCTTATATATTTTATTTTATGTACCTTACATTTTAAAATTGCCTTGAAATTGAGAAATTTCTTTCAGCAATAACTAAGTTGTATATTTGAAATTTGTCATATCACTTTCATGTATATATACACACACACACATATATATGAATATATGGTACAAAAACTCACACTTAGATATTATATCAACTATTAATATAAGCATACTCAAAATTACTTCAGATTAATTTCCTTGGTTATCAATTGCTAAATATACCTCCACATGAACAACTGGAGTCTACTCTATCATCCATCTAATCCATCTTAAATGGCCTATTGCACAACACTTTCTCCACTGCCAAAAATAAATTTTCTGTTCCCATACACTCTGGTGAAGTTACAATCCTCTGTTATCCTAAAATAAATCCATAGTGAGATCAAAACCATATCACATGGTGCCATCACTCAAATTGTGCTCTGCTGGAATGCTTATATAAATACTCCCAAATATAAACTCAAGTAAAAGGGAATGGAGGATGTAGTGATGGAATTTATAATAGTACAGTAGCATGGTTTCAGAATGGAAAGTACTTTTTAATTAAAATGCTCCTTATAATACTATGTTAATAACACAGACTTAGTGAATTATATAATACAACATAAAATTTGAGGAACAACAGTGTTCTTCTTAACTCCAAGATTGCATTAGTGTTTTATTATTAATATTTACATTTACCAGGGAACTAACATTTTCGTGATTCTTAACTATAAGTTCACTAGTAAATTTTTTTCTTATGAATTAAAAATAACAATGTGAGTATTTTGGTAAAAGAAAAGATTGGACAGCATCTCAGTGCCACAGAAAAAGGCTTGGATACTTCAAAATATTCAGAATATTTCCAAGAAAAACATTTAGCCCTGATTAATGCAACAGTTTATGCCATTCACTACAAAAGAAAGAAGGCATCTTCCAATCGTGCCCATTCCCTATGATTGTCACTAGTATGTATTTTATAAAAATATACCTTTGGCAACATTATCTAAAAGATAAGTATAAAGCTCACTGGCATGTGATTTTTAAAGATTTTGTGTTCTGACCAAACTTTCCTGGAAGTTCCATCTATCTCTGATGCTCTTGAGATTCACTATCTCTTCTTATGTGACATCCACAGCAAGACAAAATGGTCTGGCCGGGCACGTTTCTCGTGCCTCTAAGCTTCAGCCTATGAAGCGGCTGGGTTTAGGGATTGTGGTTCGAGTCCTGCTAGGGGCAACACAGTGAGACCTTGTCCCAAAAAATAGCTGGGCGTGGTGGTGCACGCCTGAAATCCCAGCTACGTGGGAAGCTGAGACTGGGGATTGCTTGAGTATGTGGTACCCCGGGGAATGTGAGCCTGCGGTTCCACAGGCAAAAGTAGCGATACCTAGTCTCAAAAAAAAAAAAAAAAGAAGACAGAATGGTCTGTACTTTTCTAAGTCAATGGTCTTGAGCTAAGCTTTATTATTATTTTTAATGACTTCTTTCTCCCTTGTAGATTTTGCAGTTTGGTGATTTCCGTGCTCATTGTTCCCTGTTTGTTCATTCTGGACCCTGTGGGGAAGAATAACACTGCTCTTGTATATGGAAAGGCAGACTTTCAGTTAGTGCTGCTCTATGGCAGGGTTGGTGTCAAGCAATAGAACCTCTTCTTTATTGCATGGATTTTCTCTTCAGAAATACTGTATCTCTGACTTTTAAGTAATCTTACTTTGGGGAAACTAGATATATTATAGCACCCCAAATCAAGGAAGATTTTGTCAGGAACTTTCTAAAATCCACCCTGCCTGACACTTTTGCTCCATGTGAAGTTTCCCTGACCTTTTCAAGTTTATGTTATGTCTATAATGTTTTGTGTTTCCTTGAGGATTTTAAATATTCTGTGATAAATATTCTGTTATAAATAAAAAAAATAAACAAAATAAATCAAGTTGCTGGGCAGGTGATATCAGTTCCATGAAAAACAATGTGTAATAGAGGAGGAATTCATTTCCTCATTCATTACCCTTGGTTCCTAAACAATTTAAACTACTTTCTTTTCTCAAAATTGGATGACAAAAGAGGTTCCAGGGATGCCTTAGGGTTACTATAGGCCCTTTTTTCTGGTGATCTATTACTGTTGCTTGTGTAGAGAACTAATACCTTGGTTTTCAATGCCATCAAGAATATTTAAACTGAGTACCGAGTGTGTTTGAACTGGGGGAGCCTGGCGAACTGCCCTGACGGACAGCAGCCTCTACCCCAAAGCCCAGCTTGTGTGGGCTGAGCTTCACGGCGGCTGGGTCTCACCGGCGACAGGGAACCAGAGGTCCCTCGACCACCGCACCAGCAGCTGACTGAGGGCTCCACGGAGGTCAGGTGAGGTCCCTTTCCTGACTGCCCCCTCAGGCAGCATCGGGTCGCACCCGTTGCAAGGAAACGGTCCTGAAACAAAGGCGCAGGTCTGCATTTTGCAACCAAAAGAAGCCTTCCAGGCCAGGTTAAAGCAGTACCGAGTGTGTTTGAACTGGGGGAGCCTGGAGAACTGCCCTGAGGGGCCAGCAGCCTCCACTCCAAACCCAAAAGCGCCAGCGCCGCTACACGGCACCGGCGCAAACTCAGAAATCAAGGATACTCACTTCCCGAAGCACAGAGGCAAAGTTATCCACAACTGTATAGATTTCAACATGCCTAATACTAGAGCAGTAGTCACCCAATATGTAGAGCAGATCCGAAAGGAAAACACAGGAAGGAGGAAGACCATAAATACTCAAGGAAGCCCTAAGAAAAATAAATCACCACCAAAGGATAAACAACCCGAAGAAATCAAC
>PVHY01031162.1:0-12853 GCA_004024945.1 Uropsilus gracilis
TACTCTCGCCCATCCTGGCACACAGAACTGGTTTCAGCAAGTCTCTCATCTGTGACGGCAGCCCCCTGTCCTCCTTGGAACGTCCCCCCGGAGAGACATGTCCCTGCGAGATAAAGGTGTTCACCCCACAGGTGTTTTTCCTGTTAGGTCATGAACCCCCCTCCTCCTGCTATGTGTTGCACACCAGGGGACCCTGGGTTTTCCTTCCTTATCGCCTTCATTGCCATCATTCCTTTGCCAAGGTACATGAGGGGACCCAAAACTCACAGTAAACGGCTTGGCACATGTTCCCCAAGGCCCGATCTGTGACTTGAGTCCCCAAGGCCCGATCTGTGACTCTGTCTTAGACTGTTTCAATCTCTTCCGTCCATTCTTCTTTGCCCCCGCCCCCCGCAGCTCCCAGCCGCATGCCAGGTGCCACACTCCACCGTGACATGCTGACGCCCCACTGGACTGCGTGGACGAGCATCCACAGTCTCGTGCGCTCCATCTCTGCAGTTAGCAAGGGGCCAAAGGAACGGGGGCTCCACGGGAGCCAGACACCAGGACAGATGGGCAGTTCATGTCCCCCCTCCCGCTCCCGCCACGCTCACTGCCCACAGCCCCAGCGTCCAGCGGCGGTGCGGACTTCAAGGTTCTCCGTGAGGGAGCTGGGAGTGTGAAGTCGCAAGAGCCGAGACAAGGTGGCACTCGCTGGACGTAACAGGGAGAAACATAGCAGCCTCGGGAAGGGGCAGACAGTGCCCGTGAGAGGGAGAGAGGGCAGGCCTGGTCGGAGCAGACAGCAAAACTTGACGTGTGTCCATCCGTCAGCAGGTCTTGACCCCGCTCCATTTTGCTTCTGGGCCTCAGCTTTGCTCTAGACAAAGTACACGCTCAGATCTGAGCTCTGATAAAGCTTTCCTCTGCCCTTATGTTCCTGTTTCTAAGTGTCCGTGTCCAGCGGTGGCTTAACAGGAGCAGCCGTCCAGGCTGCGGGCTCTGCAGCTGGGGGGTGGGGGGTCGAGCTTGGCCAGCCAGGAGGCCGATGGCTCCTCCAGGAAGGGCCATTTTCCCTGCGCTCGGCCAGCCCGGCCGAGACACCTGGGCACTCCATTTTTTCCTTCCCGGGAGTGATGGGCCTCCCCGCTGGCCCAGAAGGCCTGCGGGCAAGTGTGCCGCCTTAGCCTTTGACACTGTCTGCAGTTTGGAGACTCTTCTCAGCAAGCGGAATGCAAATGAGCGCATCTGCTAAGCCTCGAAGAGGAGCTCTTTATAAAACACAGATGCCGGAGCAGACGCCCAGCACAAAAGATGGGCTGTGTGCACCCCCGAAGCAGGCAGCAGCCAGCCACTTCCTGTTGGGAAGAGAAGAGCGAGGTAGGTCATCTTCTGGCCGACGCAGGGAACGGCATTGGCAGATGCTTTGATGTTGCCACATCAAGACTGTCTTCCCTGGGACTCTCAGCTGATCGTGAGACTTGTCCTCGTGGCCTCCCCTGACGGCCACCTGCATTCGTCCTCGGGAAGTGACGCAGGGGCCTCTGGAGACCGGCGCCCCCCCTTTCCCCCCGGAATGTGTTTAACTCCATGGATTTTCTTTATAAGAAACACACAGGTACATCTTCAGCAGACAGCTTAGCATAGGAATTTCCGCAAGAGGGAAAGCGACTGGCTCAGGGAGATGGGGATGCCAGGCCTTGGTATCTTAAGCACAGAGAACCTGCCCAGCTGCCCGTTCCAGGGACCTGACGTTCATGGGACACGGACGTCACCTGTGGGTGTTCTCAGGTGATGATTAACACGGCTAGAGCACTCCCCTTTCCCCCCACCCCTGCACTTCACAAAGAGACTGGTCTTGAGAACAACTTGCATTTTCCTTTTCGGGTGAAACCACCACTTTTCCTCATCCTGAGGAGCAGACAGGATGAAGACAGACAGCCCAAGGGTAACAACAAGTGCTGGCGTGGATGTGGAGAGAAAGGAACACTCTTACCCTGTGGGTGGCAATGTAAACTGGTACAGCCACTGCGGAAAGCAGTGTGGAGGACCTTCCAACTACTGAAAATGGAGCTACCATTTGACCCAGCAAGCCCACTGCTGGGACTCTACCCAAAGGAGCCCTTAATGTGGGTACAAAGGGACACCTGTGCCCGGGTGTTTATTGCAGCACTATTTATACTTGCAAGGACATGGAAACAACCCAAATGTCCCAAAACAGATGACTGGATGAAGATATGGTCTATGTACACAATGGAATATTACTCACCAATTAAAAATGACCGATGTGATGAATGATGTATGATAACATGGATGGACCTAGGAAAAATCCTATGAGCAGAAACAAGTCAGAAAGGAAAAGACAGAAACCAAATGGTGTCGCTAATGTAGGGGACATGGAAAAAACAAACCAAAAGCCAGGAGGCAAAGTCAAACAAGCCAACAACCAACCAAAGTACACAACGGGGGGGAGGGGGTTTGGGGATGGAGGGAGTTGTCAGGGAGGGAAGGTGGTGGGTGAACCCTGGGGAATACAAAGATGTGAAACATATACGTTGATACATTTTTAAAGCTTTTTAAAAGACAGCCACAACTGAAGGACTACGCCCGAGAGGTGGCCAGGCAGGCAGGGAGGCTCTGGGTGAGGCTGTCATACTGAGATGATGCTGCAGCTTTTTTTTTTTTTCATGCAAAGTAACATCAGCCAGCGGGTGGCACGCCTGAGCATAGAGCTCGAGTTTTAGGAGATGCTGCTTTCAAAGCAGAACAAACACCACTGAAACACCACTGAAACGTGATGATGCCACGGATGGGTTTCCTGAGATTGCAGAGAGACTCAAGGGAGACATCCGGAGAGGCCCGCTGCTCGCCACTTGGGAGTCTGCACTGCGTATCCCATAGAGACAATGCCAGAAAGCCAGGAGGGGTTCAGGCTGGGCTCAGCTCCTCACGGCCCTTCCAGCTGGTGCTGTCGGGCTGTGGCTGAAGAGTGAGGTTTCTTTCCTCATCAGTTGATAAACATGAAAGAAACCTTAGCTTCTCTGGATCTCTGGCGCCTAGTCTATAAAGCAAGGGGGGTTGGACTGTCTGATTTCTCCCCCTTTCCTCATTGCTATGGTTAGGCACACTCACCAGGGGCTCTCTGAGCAGAGGGGGTGAGCCTGTGGTCTCACAGGTAGCCTTTCCATGCACCTTCGCGCCCCATCGATCCAGCTCTGTTCCACCCTGGCGACGTCTCCCGCTACGTTTCATCCGCATCTCATGCGGAGATAAGGAAGCCAGCTCCTACATCCACAGAGTGGAAGGGAAATCCCACCAGATTCCAGGCATTCTTGCTCTGCCCCCGCCCCCACTGATGGCATTCAATGTCTTGATAAATACAAAATACGAAAACGAAAGAATGAAGCATCCCATCCAAACAGGAAAAGACAACGTCAGTCAAAAGAAGCAGAATCAGCGATTCACGTACATGAAGTAGAGATGAAGGATAGAGGAGCTTCCAGAGTTAGGGGGAAGGCCCAAAGCCTCTGTGGAGAGGGAAGGGTTTTGAATTATTATGCTGAATTCTCAGAGAGAAGCGTGGAGGCTTTGCTTGAGCCCATTGCTGTTACTACCCTATAGCACGGCTTTGCCCCAGGTTCATTGGCACCTGACTCCTTACACGGCAACCCCCAGCAAGCACTGCAACAGGCCCCCCGACTTCTGGTTGACCAGGTGACCCCGCGTTCCCACCCTCACCTGGCAGCATTCCTTCCTCTAAGAGTGCTTGTTCTGATTAACGGGGTACACTCTTGGCATGGGGGATGTCCACTGCTGTTGCCTTTTTGGCCACTTGAGTGGAAGCACGCGAGAAAGCATGTGTTTTTAAGACAGAGAAACTATCCGTCAAGCTCATACCGATCATCTCAAGCTCACACAGGTTACATCTGCATCTTTTCATGCCGCACCATTAAACCCGCCTGACACCATCAGCCACTCATCTGTTCTCTCCCGCGACACACGTAATAACTCAAGAACCGACACCCAACGCCCGCCAAACACACAGCCACTGAGGAGACATTTCGACAGATCTCTGAGTGAGTGTTGCCTCCCAATGTCACCTTAAGACAAGGTTATTTGTAAGATGCGTGGCTCTGTTTTTGGTCATGAGGCTCCATTTCATAATGAAAACACAAACAACTGTGTAATAAAGTCACTTAGAATCCACCCTCTGGCGTGTGTGATTAAACCACCAACGGACACACAATTAGCTTCATTGGTACCATTTTCTTTTTGATATGAAGGGATTCTTTGGTGTTTCGTTATGTTTTGATTATGCAAAATATTAAGTAATTCCACAGTCTAATAGCCTGAAGCAGGGTGTGCTCAGAGGAGGATCAACCCAGTCTGACCACCACAGTCAGTGAATCTGTGATTCATCAGACCCTCACCGCCCATTTATATGGCTTATTTTCCATTTCCAGATGCCAGCAATATCATTTCCTTCTTGGGAAAAAAAAAAACAGTAGCAGGCCTACCTACATATCTCCCTCTTTGTTTCTTTTAACAATAGCTGCTGGGCATCGCAGCATATTAACATGCCATATCCGTTTTAACAGCTGCATACTATTCCACTGTGCTAACAGACATTCTGCCACAGGGGTGGTTGGGTCACTCCCAATCTATAGTTATTGTACAGAATTCTCATACAATGAAGAGTTTTGTATATAAATTTTGCATTTTGCCAGTCTATTACATAGATTCCTAGATGTGGGTTTGGGGGTTTTCTTTTCTTTTTTCTTTTTTTTTTTTTTTTGCAGGCTCCGATAGTATAGAAATAGGCAATTTTGCTAAGTATTGCCAAATTGCTCTCCATGAAGGTTATCCCATATTTGCTCTAGCCTTGCAAAAGAGAATGTCAAAACTGGATTGTTGACTTTGAGGTGAGAGGGAGGGCCAAGCGGTCTTATCCTGCAGTTTTCCTTTGGGTTCATCTTTTAAATGGTTGATTGGTTTGGTTTTCTGGGTTGGCTTTCTTTATTTGTATTTTAACTCTGCTTTCTACAGTCCCATGTTGCCCTATGTACAGATGCTCTTCGACATCAGGATTATGGAAACACTTTATCTCTAACACAAGTTGCAAATGTTCATCTCGATTTGTTATTCGTGCATTTACTTATATCACATTTTGACATGCAGGTTTTTAACGCCATCAAACATTAAGTTTCTGCAATATCACTCTGAATTTTGAACGAGACTTAAGAAAATTTTCCCATTTCCAGGGTACAGAAGCATCCATCCATTTTTTCTTTTAGAACTTGCATGGTTTTGTGGTTTTTACAGTTAAGTTCTCTGATCCTTTTGGACTTCCGCTAGTTAGGAACAGATTCATTGCCTTTTTTCATGATGCTATCCCTGACATTGTTCACTGAAAATCTTCTTTCTCTGGAGATGTGGCTGAGCTTTATGTATGCTAAATTTCCTGACCCCCTTGAATCCATTGCTGCATGTTCTATTTTATTCTCTTGGTGACTTGCTCTTCATGTACCATTCGATGCACCACGAGCATATTGCCTTAATTATATACCTTCATTGTATGTACTTGATTTTGAGGACTACTAGCTGTACTCCCACAGTCTACATAGCAATTCCTCTCTCTAGTGTTTTCATTCAAAATCAACTTTATATTAAACCATCTAAGGACAGGGGGAAAAGGCCTGATTTTTCAATGGGAATTAGATTAAACTTAAGAGGCAATTGTATTATTTCTGTCTTCACAACACTAAATGCGCCGGGCATGGTGGATCATGCCTGTAAGCTTCAACCTATGAAGTGGCCGGGGCTAGGGATGGCGGTTCGAAACCTGCCAGAGCCTGTAGCGAGACCTAATCCCAAAAAAATAGCTAGGCGTGGTGGCGTGCGCCTGTAATCCCAGCTACCTGGGAAGCTGAGGCTGAGGATTGCTTGAGTCTGTGGTACCCCAGGCAATGAGAGCCTGCAGTTCCACAGGCAAAAATAGCGAGACCTAATCTCAAAAAAAACAAAAACAAAAACCAAAACCACTAAATGCTTTCTAATTGAGAATGGGGTATATTTTCTCTTGTCCAACTCTATTTTTTGGATCTCTCAGAGACTGTTTTATAGCTTTCTTAAATAAGTTTTTGAACCTTTATTGTAGAGTTTATACAACCAAAATTTAATTTCTTTTGTTATCGTAAAATGGGAACTTCTCATTTTGATTTTTGCGTATGAAGCGGACTCATTTCTGTATGTTCATTTAATAGGTTTCTATTCCACTCCATTTTCCATGGCTTTTGATAGTTTTCCACTGATTCTATTAGGACTCACAGATTGAAGCTGGATTGATCCAGCTTTAGCACATACAGCTTTACATTCATCTCTCCAACTCTTATGCCTCCGGTTGTTTTCACTTGCAGTGTTTGCACGGCTCAACACTGTGTTCTTCAACAATGGTGGAGAAAATGGACAGTCTTAACCTAGTTCTCACCTTACAGTAAAAAGTGTACAGTTTCCCAATTAAGACACCAACTTTCCAGATGCTGACTTTTGCAAGGAAGCTAGAGATACAGAATGCTGGAAAAAATTCATGTTCATATTAAATGTACGTCCATCAATGACTATTATACCAAATATCTGTGCTATCGATGGGTGTTCAGTGTTATAAAATAGCTCATCTGAGTATTTGGAGACATGTGATTTTTCTCCTTAGTCTTCTTACTATGTTATATCAGTTCGATGGAATTTTTGCTGGTGAGCCACATGGAGTTAATGAGCCATGTTGTGTTTCTGGAATTAATCCCAGCATTGGTCATAAAGCAAATTATTTTGAAAATGTACTTCTGAGTTCTGATTGCTAATATTTAAGATTCTTGCAGTGATATTCCCAAATGAGAGCCTCTGGACTTTTCTCTTAGGGGATTAATGCTAGAGTAGATTCAGACCATGCCAGCTTGCTTTCTTTTCTATATTCTCTACATACTTTAAGTACATTAGAACTATTAGATCATTAAAGGCTTGAAAATTTTCCTATGAAACCAACTGAGGCTCCTTTGTGGGAGAGTTTAAATACTGTTTTATTTCTTTACCCATTACTGTTCCATGTGCATTTTACTTGGTAAAGTAAATGACATTGAGTTGACTTTTTAAAACATTTTTATTAAAATTTTCAAACCATTTGCATACAGTTAGGCAATGTGGAAGAGCATCTGAAAGTATAGTTGTTTAGGTTTTAAATTGGTTTTTTTCTCACCTTCTTAATTTCTATTTTGGTTTTCCTGTTTCTTTTTTATATTAGCCCAGTACAACTTTTTCAATTTTAATTTCAATAGAACAGCTTAATGTCATTTTAAATGTATTTTTTTTTAGATTTTCATTCTTCAGTTTCTCTTTTATCCATGTCAATTCCTTCTTATACTTTTTTTGATGTACTTTGTGGTTTTCTTATACTTTTAAAGTTGTTATTTAACTCATTAGTCTTTATTTTTAATTTTTATTATTTGGTACTTTAAATTTTTCTCTGATAACAGATCCAGTTATACTCCACACATTGATTCCCTATTTTATTACTGTTATTTTTGGATAGTTATGCAATTCTGAGTTCCTTATTTAAATCAAGTGATTTTTTTTTAGTAGCATTTTTTTTAAAGAAAATGGAACTACACTTGCCATTACTACAGACCCTCTTTCCCAACCATACTGATTTTAAATAGCCAGTGATTCAAAAAGCAAATACTGGAAGTTTATCATAATCAAACTAAGCTCATGGAGATAAGATAACACATGATCAGCCCTCATGAGAAGAAACAGAAACCAAGTGAACCGTAAAGACATTTTAAGAGGCAAAGGAAGATGCAATGACAATTATTGCTCTAAGTCTGTTCCTACATTCATGTCAACAGGGAGAACATCTGGATGACAGGACAGCACCAACACGAAAGGCCATAGATGGAGACACCACGGCCTATATCGCATCACACTCTCCATATTACATGGACTCCAGCTACCTTCCTCTTCTAAGTTTCTCACTTCCCAGTTCAACTACAAGCCATGTCCCCTCCCCCAGCTCCTCCTCAGCAGCACCCTCCCCCACTCCTCCTCAGGAGCGCCCCTCCCCCACTCCTCCTCAGCAGAGTCCCTCCCCCAACTCCTCCCAGCAGCACACCTCCCCCAGCTCCTCCTCAGCAGCGCCCCTCCCCCATCTCCTCAGCTAGCTGCTTGCTCTGGACCACCCCAATAAGGCGGCCCCAAGAAGATGCTCTAATGCAGTCAGAGGAGGACGGCAGGGCAGAGGCCACGCTAGTGGGTTTCGAGTATATTCAGCCAGTGACAAGTTCTTTAGCACCGCCATAGGGTCTCCTACCCAGGTGAGGAAAAGGAGCCCTTTACTAACTTATCTTCTCTTTCACTTCATTTGCAGGGGCAGGGTTTACACTTCTCTTGTTCATGGGGCCTCACCCCCTCCATCATGAACATCCCTTATAGCTTAAAGAGGAAAGCTCAGGTGGACTCTGTCACAGACACGAAACCAACCTCCTCACCCCTCTGACGCTGGAGCCAACCCCAGGTGGGGTGTCACCCCCGCCAGCCGCGTGACCCAGAGTAAGTGCTGGTTTCCGCCCTCCACCAGGACACCTGCTCCTTCTTTTCCACTTGTTTTGTTGGTTCCTCATCTGGGGGTGGCAGTGGAGGTGTGATGAGGTCTCAGGTTTCCTGGGGGCACTGGGAGTTCACTGGGAGCTGGGGGAACTCAGTGTCATGGCTGAGAACAAAAGCCAGAGGGGTGCGGCAGGGCCGACATCAGCACCAGAGAGGGGACCCCTGCCAAGGGAAGCAGCTGAGGAGAGCTGGAACCCACAGCCTTAGGAGGATGGGCCGCAACCAAAGCCCACAGCCAAGCTGGTCTGCGGAGGAGTGGGAGAGCCAGCTCACTTTCCCAGCTGACCACATGGGATCAGATCAAAGCACCCGGGGGAGGATTTTAGTCGGTGTCAAGCACCCTTCAGAACCAGTGCCAGGGTTGAGCAGAAGGTGCCAATGGCATGCCACAGGGCCCTGGGTGAGCCATCTCCGGGCACCCATCCTGGGGCTGAATGAGGAAGCCGGTCTGTGAGGGGAACAGAGTGAGATAACCCCAGCCGAACCCTGCAAAGGCCGGTGCTACTGCATGGTGATCCTCAGGGCACCTGCCCTCAAGGAGAAGGGTAGCCCCATCGCCCCACCCCTCCACCGCACCCCCTTCGCCTCCAGGGCAAGACAAAGTAGATGAGAAGTGGAAATAGCAAGAGGCGTCAGATGGGCGTTTGCCATCCCAGCATCCTGTCCCATGAGAACTGTCCAGTTGAGTCTAATCAAGGCCATGTCTCTTCTGTAGAATGAGGTGCTCCTGACTGAGATGCCCTCTAGCTATGGACAGCTGGCCATCTCTACTGTCTTCTTTTGTCCTGATCGCATAAGGAATTAGGTTATGCAACATGCAAAGGGTCGTCTGAGGTGAGCTCCAGGTGACCGGAGTGGGCTGTGCACGTTCCCACAGCAGGCACGGTGACGGAGACGGGCTCAGGAACACATGGGCGCTCTTCCTCCAGCAGGAGCCCTGCCTGACCTCAACCCCCAAGTCAACAGACAACAGTAGCACCCTGCCATCAAAGCAGAGCATTTAGGAATGTTCTTCCCGTTGATCAAGACTGGGGAGCAATACAAAGACCACTTAAAGGAAATGGATCACATTTCTTGCTTCAAATTTACCTTTTTATAAACTGATTTTGTTCTTTAGATCACAAATTTACCTTCATGGTTCTAATGTCGTTGTCTAAGTGACAGAAGAGAAATAGAACAAGGAGGTTGCTCTGTGAACTCTTAAACAAAAAGGTGAAATGTCTCGTTTGCTTCCAGTGCTGAAGCCAAGAAAGATAAAATTGTTCTTTTTTCCCTAGTAGCCCTGAAATCACATTATCTCAAACGTTTTACTCAAAATTATACAGTGACCCTAAAATCCATCAGTACACTTAACCATTATGGTTGTATTTTTATGATGCAGTAGTAGGTGTAGTATATAGTCGATAGATATTTGAAATTATAGCTGTAGACATAAATACAGGGAGTGTATATAAAATGCAGTGCTCACAAGAAACTACACACTGTTTGAAACATTTCATAGCCTCAAAGTCATTACAACACTCCACTCTGACATCAATACCATGACCATCCAGTCCATCTCACCCTCTGAGAAATGTAGGAACAGGCTAACGAAGTCACTGGAAACAGCCATCTAGTGGAAACTCAGCAGCCAGGTTCCAGGCTGAAGTGGAGTTTGGATTTTACTGATTCACACAGTGCCTTCCCGTTCTAGTTTGCCAAAGCACTTGAAAATAATTTTACTTTTGTTTGATGCATTTTACTACTGTACAGTATTAAAGACAAACACGGACATGGAACTGATAGCTGTGACTATCTGTCATTATCGTGTCTTACTGTCATTGTCATCCCCCTCGTTCCCAAGCATCTTCCCCATCAGCACCTGGATCCACTGACCTGTGTGTCTGCCACATCCAGATGTTTTTACAGGCCTGTCCATGCTTCCTGAGGAGCATATTCTCTTTGCATGGAATGCAAACTGCAAATGTTCTTTCAGCAAGAGTCTGAGGCTGGCACATTCTTACAGAATATGTCTTCTAAATTTTCTCTCTCATCTTGGAAGAATAGTTTTGCTGGGTATGAACACTTCAGTGACTATCTCTTCCCAGGATTTTTGAAAGAACATTCCATTATGTTTGAGTTTCCATTGCTGGTGCTGAGATGTATGCTCCCTTTCTGTCATTGATTTGTAGGTAATATGTATTTACTCATAGTTGTGCTTAAGATTTACATTAATTTACTAACCTAAGGCATGTCAGATTCAACTTTCCCTATTTAATCATTCCTTTAGTGTCTAATAGGTGTATTATTCTGTTCAGAATAGTTCATAACAGACTTAGGAACAACAGATGTAGGGATATAATTTACATGTAACAAAAACTATTTTTACATTTTTCTCTGACTTTTGTCATTTCAGCCACCATATAAGCCTCATGTTACAGCAAACTTCTTAAAGACCAAGGGTTTCTATACTTTCACATCTTTGTGTTACCTAAAGCAGAGCTCTGCCTCAAGTAAATACATTAGATGGGTGATTTGGGATTTGTTCTCATCTCATACTTGACCTAATTTTCACCAATATAATTTATCCAATATTGATTTCTCTGCATTCCCTCTCCTTTCTCTTTTTCTCACTGGCAGATAGTGAATTGAAACCAATGAGAGAATGAAAGCTGAGTTGTCTGGGTCATGTTGTAGTTGGTATTTAAGAGAAAACTGCTCCTAGTTTTGCGATACATGTGATCAAGTAGCTGAAAATGATTAGCCTCAAACACTAAAAGATCACACTGATAATGAACAGTTTCACAGAAACGTCTTCTCATTCCGATCATTCTAAATCAAATATCTTTCTATTAAAATGAGCTATCAAAAAGATGGAAAAGTTTTAAGTGAACACTTTCTACACCAGGTGAATCATCAGATAGCTGACAAATATTTGTGTAACAATCTCTGATATCAATGTTTCACTGCTGCAGGAGATTAAAACTTAGTGAGAGTTACTGAATTATGACCTTATTCAGACAGAAACGGAAGGTCATTCAGCATGCTGAATCACTATGGAAGTCATCTTTCTGAATAAATTTAGGGAAGGCTTAATGGTTTGGCAGACATCAGATGGAAAACAAGGTGATTCATTCTTTGTCACTGTATTTTTGACATCTCAAGAAAGTTTCTCAACGCTGGTTGGCATGATTTTCTTTTTAAAAAATGATAAATTTAATAAAAATTAATAGAGGTTAAAAATTTCTATTTTTAGCTATCAGAATTATATTGAACATAAATTAGACGATTCCACAGGGCACAGTGAGGGCTCATTTCTCGTTACTAAGGTAAAAGAACTTCCATTGTAGCCCTTTGAAGTGAGAAAGAAAGAATATGGAAGGAAGTCTTCATGAGACCATTTTCAAATCAATGATCTGATAAAGAAAAAAGACAAAATAAATTTTATTTTTATTTTTTAAATTATTTATTTATATATTTATATATTTCACCACTCCAGCTGGTCTGCCCGCTCCCATTGTGTACTTTCGTTTGGTTGTCCATGTATTAGTGAAACCATTTGGTTTCTGTCCCTTTCTATCCGACTCGTTTCTGTTAGAATGATTTCTTCTAGGTACATCCAGGTTTCCATAAATTCATCAAATTTGTCATTTTTAATTGATGAGTAATACTCCATTGTGTATATATACCACATCTTTTTCATCCATTCATCTGTTCTGGGGCATTTGGGTTGTTTCCATGTCCTTGCAATTATAAATAGTGCTGCAATAAACATCCGAGCACAGGTGTCCTTTTGTACCCACATTGAGGTCTCCTTTGGGTAGATTCCCAGAAGTGCGACTGCTGGGTCAAATGGTAGATCCATTTTCATTAGTTTGAGGGTCCTCCACACAGCTTTCCATAGTGGCTGGACGAGTTTACATTCCCACCAGCAGTGTAAGAGTGTTCCTTTCTCTCCACATTCACGCCAGCACTTGTTGTTGCCTGTTTTTTTGATGTGGGCCATTCTCACTGGTGTAAGGTGGTATCTCATTGTGGTTTTGATTTGTATTTCTCTGATTGCTAGTGATATTGAGCAATTTTTCATGTGTCTGTTGGCCATTTGTATTTCCTCTTTGGAGAAATGTCTTTTTAGTTCTTCTTCCCACTTGTTGATTGGGCATCTTGTTTTGTTTTTGTTAAGTTGTGTGAGTTCCTTGTAGATCTGTGTTATTAATCCCTTATCACTCTTTTGGAGGGC
>PVHY01031163.1:0-12848 GCA_004024945.1 Uropsilus gracilis
GCAGGCTCTCATTGCCCGGGGTTCCACAGACTCAAGCAATCCCCAGCCTCAGCTTCCCAGGTAGCTGGGTTTACAGGCACGTGCCACCACGCCCAGCTATTTTTTTGGAATTAGGTCTCGCTACAGGCCCCAGGCGGGACTCGAACCACAATCCCTAGCCCCAGCCACTTCATATAGGGTTTTTTTGGTGTGTTTTTTTTTTTTTTTAAGGCTGAGTTCCCAAAGATTTAAAAAACCCACATTTAACATGTGTGATTGAGCTGGCTACAAGGAACAGGACTCAAATCATCTGTGAGAAGAACAGAAACTGACTTACTATGTATGTTACATTTGTACCAAGGCAAGAGTAAATGTTCATTACAAATGCTGCAAGAATGAGGGTTTCACATAGTTCACAAATAGGGGAGTGAAGTATGGTGGATGAAGCACATTATCACCCAGCACCTGTCAACTTGCCAAGCCGAATGCCAAAGAACCTGAGTTGTGGGAGTCAGGTGTAAGCACTGTGCAACTGCAACTTCAATAAAACATCTACCCTACCAAGCTAATGTATAAACTTTTATTTGGAAAAAAATGTAGAATATGTGTGTAAAAATAAATCTATGTATATCTGAAGATGTCTATCATCTATCATTCTCTTTTGAGAAAGGGAATTGCAAGGCATAAGACAATGAGTAGGAAGGAGATTGTTTTTATTATGTATGCTTTTAATGTTCTTAACAGCTTTGAAGGGATGGGAGAGACAGTGGGGAAATCAGGTAAAAGGGGTCAATTGTGTGGTGAAGGAAAGAATTGTACTTTTAGTGGCAAACTTTACATGATTTTATAGTGTCAGCTTATAACACTGCACAAGTGAAAGTTCTATTAATGTTACTGTGCTGTATTAATCCAAGTAAAAAAGATGGAACTAGATTTTTTAGAACCTAATGTTGTATATGTGACCGCAGATTTATAATGATATTCACTTCAAATCTACATAGTTATAAACTAGTTACTTCATTAAAAATATATGAACTGTCAATATAAAGTCATTACTTTATATCTGTATATTTATATATTTTAATGGTTTACATCAATATTTGGATACAAGAAAACAACAGGTTTTTTCTTTAATTCATATACCACTCAGTAGGAAGAGTGATGTGTGTTGGGAGGTCAGTGGCAGGAAGCACCCCTGGCAGAGAAGGAAGGGGTGCTTCAGGGAACTCCCAGGCATACTTGAGCATAAGCAGTGGCCAAACCAGCAGGGGGCAGGTCAGGCAGACTAGTTCCTGAAGGGTGTCACAGAGAGGAATTCAGTCTTTCCGCAATGGAAAGTCCCTATTTTCTACATCGCAAAAAGTATTTTTGAACAATTTTTTGTAGGCATTTAAAATTCTAAAACCACATTACTTAAAAATGTCACTTTCTTCTTTTCAAAACCATCCAAAATGTTAATAAGTTGTGATATCCAGCTAAACAAGGAAAAGCATAATGAGTAAAAATATTGACAAGTTTGTAGGTTGCTTTGTAAACCTGCTCTGTCTCGTACAGTAGCCACCAACCTCATGTAGTTAGTGAACACTTGAATTGAAGCTAGTCATGATTAAAATGTTATAGAAACACTAATCAATAACAAAAGAATAGAAAATGTCTCATTAAAATACATTTACACTGATTATATTTTACAACGACATTTGGGATCTATTGACTTAAAAGTACTACTAAAACTTTTTCAGCTATTTTGAATTTTTTTAATTTTTATTTTGCCATTATTGTAGAATATTGGTCATGTTTGTATGGTTGTATTATACCCCTTATTCCACACCCCAACGCCTCTTTTCCCCTTTCCCCTTCTAGTGACTCCAACTCCTCTTACTGCAAGCTGTTGGTCTGTGTTTGGCCCACAGGACTTTTCTCTTTTTTTTTTTTCAAACTATGTCCTCCCCCTCCCCCCACCACCAGTGTGGACTTGCACTCTTGGACAGCAACAGATGAGGCTGCTCAGGTCTCCAGGAGTTGCTGAGGTAGATATTCTGAATTTATTTTAATGTTCCCACCAGAAAATCTACTATTACATATTAGATTTATCTAATATATATCTATTTGAATATACAATCTTCATACAAATACATGCATAACTTTTTTTATTCTAAAACTCATGGTATGTGACTACTTGACACTATTGTGAATGTTTTTACATGTTAATGCACTTAACCTGCCCTTAAACCTGATGAGACAGACACCAATTTATTTTTTTTCTTTTTTTTTGGAAACTAGTTCTCACTATTTTTGCCTGTGGAACTGCAGGCTCACATTGCCCAGGGTACCACGGACTCAAGCAATCCCCACTTTCAGCTTCCCAGGTAGCTGGGATTACAGACACATGCCACCACTCCCAGCTATATTTTTTTGGAACTAGGTCTCCCTACATGCCCCCGACAGGACTTGAACCACGATCCCTGGCCCCGGCCACAGCTTCCTAGGCTGCCACTTAGAGGCATGCGCCACCAGGCCCAGCCCAGACTCTAGTATTATCCCTACTTTAGAGATTAATAAACTGAAACATGGCTATTACATAGGACATTTTGCAACAGTTCACATGAAACTGACAACAGCAGTGGTGTCTGGAGGATGAAGTAGGGATTTTTTTTTTTTTTTTTTTTGAGACTAGGTCTTGCTATTTTTGCCCATAGAACTGCAGGCTCACGTTGCATTGCCCAGGATACCACAGACTCAAGCAACTCCCAGGTAGCTGGGATTACAGGCGCATGCCACCATGCCCAGCTCTTTTTTTGGGACTAGGTCTCGCTACATGCCTGGTGAACTGGGGATTATTAAAGGACTGAAATGAATTTCTTGGTCCCAGATGAAGCCACCATTACCCAAGATGCAACATCAGTAACTAAAACGGAGGTAATTTTGTGTCCCTGAAAATGCTCCATTTGGCTAGAAATGAAATACATGAGTCCTTACTTAACATCAACAAATTCATGAAAACTGCAACTTTCAGAGAGATATAAGCAGGTAGCCAAATAAAATCGTTTCGCACTCCAGTCAGAACTGTCTTATTCTCATCAACTTTATAATGAAATAATGTTGAACAATAAAATATTTCCAAGGATCTACTGCCAACTCTGAACTCTAAGTCATGCCCTTGTTCTTCATTCCTAATCCACAAAGGGTTCCCTTCTGCCCATTTTTGCAGTTCTCTAGACCCTGGGGACAACAGACCTGTTCATGGAGTGCTAATCAAATTTTTCCATCATCTAAATTACCTTTTTTAATAATTTTATATAAAGGTCAATGATACCAGGCAGCTTGATACTCATTATTTATCTTTTCGTAAACATTAAATTCTTGAACAATCTGATTGTCATCTATTATCACCGCTATTGCCTAAAAATATACAGGGACAATCCAAAAACCAGTTAAATGTACACACTCAAGTACAATAGAGTACTTACGCAACTAAGAGTAACACTGAGGTTATTTAGAAATCCAAACAAAAATTATTGCTGAATTTCCACCTTTCAAACAATGACAGGCATGTCTTCCTTGCTTATTATCTGTAATAATTCTGCCAAAGCAACTATGTTTTGCAAGTATTCAACTGGTCCACAAGGCAAAACCTTCACACCTAGGAACCAGGTTCTACTGCTTCCATGGATTATAGTTGTCAATACAACAGTTCAGAAAAAAGAACATCTTACCTCAACCTATACTTAAAGTCTTATTATTAATAAACTAGGTAATGGTCTTCCTTGGTATAAGGAATTCCTACCTTAATGAGATCAGCTTCTTTAAAGAATATAAATTAAGATTTTTCTGAGCACATGGAGTAGAAATGCTGTACGAACCGACGTCAGCTCACTATGGCTAAGTTGTTTCAGTCACACTTCTCTACTGAAAACGCAGCTGGTTAAGCAAAAACTTACATTTGCTGAAAATTTAGTTCTTCTTTCTCTCTCCCAATTCCTATGTTCCTGACTGGTGACTGGTGCACCCTGCACTAATTTTCACTGTGACAGTGAAATTATGTGACTCGTTGTGCCAGGCTTTTTTCTAGCAGGGGGCAGGGGGGTGGGAGGGAAGGGGCAGGAGGATACATGAAACTAGACAGGGGTTTTTCTCTCATAGTTAATATTCTTGTAAAAGTGAATGGGATGGATAAGTCAAAAGCAAATAAATAGTAAGTCCAATTTCAAACTGCAATCAACACGCTGTAGGGTGAGGGATGTATAAAAGCAAAGTGGCCTATTTGGAATGGGTGACAAGGGAAGGCTAAGGAAATTACTTTGGAGCCAAATGGAGAGGCTGTGGATGGGGACAGCATCCCAAGGAAAAGACAGAGATAGGGCTATGTCTTGAATGGTCTGGCCTATTTGAATAGCAGGAATAATTGTATCTTAGGGCAGGACTGAGGAATTAAGGAACTGTTCAGAATGAAAAGTTAATATCAGTGTTATATTGAAAGATTTGCAAGCCATATTAGCCATTTAGGTTTTTACTCTAAACTTCACAGGATTTTTGAGATTTATATTTTAAAATATCTACAGGATGTAGTGGTGGTACATGCTGTAATCCCAGCTACATGGGAGGCTGAAGCTAGGAATCACTTGAGTCCGCAGGTTTGAAACAACTCTGAGCAACATAGCAAGACCTAATCTCTTTAAATAAAAAAGTAAATAAATAATATCTACAAAGGTTGATCACTTACTTATTGATAGGCATTGAAATCACTGTGCCGAATCAGCTGGTACCCAGAATTCATATCCAGGAGAATGCCCAGCTCAGCTACCCCTCTAACCCAGCCCCACAACCCCCCACCTCCAGCTAGGTAACTCCTGGGAGCAGGTTGAAAATGCAAAACCACCACACACAGCCCCCATCCTCTATACAACATCATCATTTACATTTTGATTGGTTCCCCAGGTGATTCAACAGCTAACCAAGATGCTTTCTAAGGGACAGTGGGGTCTCCATTTTGACTGCATACTGGATTCACTGGGAAACTTCATTCTGTAAGCTGGTATAATTAGCCTGGGATGTAATCATAGTATCAGGAACTTGGAAGCCACTCATCTTCCGAAAGAAGAAAACCATTGCCCTCACATCTCAAGAGGTGCCCAGCAGCTGCTCATGCTGTTTTTCTGTATTTTCCCTCACAGCAGTTCCCAAGGACGCCTCTTGTTTTTCTTCCTTTGGTCACTAACAAAAGTGTTCCTCTCTGGGGATTTTCAAAACTGAATGTACTGAGAAAAGCAGACTGATTTGCCTTAATGACAGTAATGCTGACTTTTTATGTTAAGGAATTAACTGTCCTCTCCAGAAGATCCTGAACAAACCCATGACAGATGATTTTTTAAAAAGTGATTCTGGGTATAAAGTTCCTAATATCCTTCCCCTGGGAGGCTTAGACCAAAGAACTCCAACTTGTCAAGATTTTAGGAAACACCTGTTGGTTAATTTGATATCATAATAGGAAAGTAGATGATACTGACCCCTGGTTCTCACCAATTCAGGTTTTTGGGGTGCTGTGTGGTGACTTGCATGCCACCAACCTATCTCTGCCAGCAAAGATGTTAGATGTTAGATGAACATGTTAGATGCTGTCTGAGACCTACTCCCTGCACCCTGCTCACTTGCCCCTGAGAGGGACAGATCCATGCCATCAGCACCCTATGTCTGCATTCTGCTCTGCTCTCCCTGCACAAATTCAGACACTAAAAGTGGATAATAAAATGTCATATTGGGAGTGAGAACCAGCAATTTTGCACAAGCAGCTATGGAGATATTTTCTGTAGTCTGCCAGCTGCTGGGACAAAATTGAAGAAACAACTTGAGTTTGGTACTTTGCTTTTGGGGAAAGCTGCTGTATACACTTGTTTAGCAGGACAAGTAACTGAAATCAATGAAGCTCTGGCAGTAAATCCAAAGTTTGTCATTAAGTCTTTTTTTCTTTTTTGAGACTAGGTCTCACTATTTTTGCTAATGGAACCACAGGTTCACATTGCCCAGGGTACCATACTCAAGCAATTCCCAACCTCAGCTTCCCAGGTAGCTGGGATTACAGGTGCATGCCTCCATGCCCAGCTATTTTTCTGGGACTAGGTCTCACTACGTTGCCCTGGGCGGGACTCGAACCATGATCCCCGGTCCCCATCGCAGCTTCCTGGGCTGCTGCTTAAAGGTATGCACCACCGTGGCTGGCCCATTAAGTTTTATTATAAAGATGGTTATGTAGGGTGAGATGGTCAGGTTTTCCTCCATTAGCCTATATATCCAGCACCTGTGATGTTGTGCCCTCCCCATGATTGTGCAGCCCAGTGGGTGTGTATGTGTGTAAGTATACACCTGGGCCTTGGAGAAGGAATAAAGGAGCATGAGAACATAGAAGAAAACACCAGAGAAAGAGAGGCCAGAAAGAGTGTGAAGATTCCTGGGGGGCTCAACTGCTTCCTGGTCCTGTGTCTGTGTAATTGCCAAAACCAACAAAGAACCTATGCAAATTGATGAGCCTGACGCCTACATTACAATTGGCATCATGAACAGCCTGTTCGACATGACAGTTGGCCAATCAAGCTGACACTGAGTAACCCTTCAAAGCTAGATGAAGGAATGAGTAAAGAAGCAAATGCAAACTATATCAAGTCTCTTAAGTAAAAGTAGAACCCTTACAAACTAGAATGAAACAAACCAGAACAATAGGTGGTAGGTGACAGTCAGCAGTTTTCATTTCTGAAGACTTGGTTTGTCCCAAATCCTACCTAACACAGGAATAATCCCACTATTCCTTTTCCAACCAGCCATTCCTTCACTTTCTTGACTAACTTCAAGTGCATTGAGAAGGTACCAAGACCCCTACATAGCAGTAAAAAGATCTACAGATGATCTTAGTAAAGTGACTTCACACTAAGTTTCTCCATTTGGGGCAAAATGAGTATAAATAGAACAAGACATCAAATTCACACACAATCATCTAACCGCCATCTTTGTAGTATAGGCCTCCCCTGCCACCCATTATCCAAAAACAGAGTATGCCCTCATAAGGTAAGCTCACCCAGGCAAGTTCATGATTAATTCCAGTAGACAGATAATGAGAGTCCCAGAGCCCTCAGTAGGCTTTGCCGGCTTTAGTGCTCTCTCAGGGAACCAGGAACAAAAGCACACCAGGCAGAGATGCTGCCATGCAGAAAGGCAGGCACAGTCAGGGTGGCAGGGAGATAGACAAGCAACAGAGCCTCTCAGTCCTCCCACAAAGCTTGATGCTCTTATATAGGTGCTCTTACCTCTTCTATAGACGAGTCACTTCTTGTGCTGTTATTAGTAGTGTTCATGCTGCCACTCCACTCGTACCTCAGATCTTAGGCTCAGGCATGCTCACCTACACATGCAAACACCCATGTTCTTTGTGCCCAGCTGTCCACAATTGTGGGTACACCTGTATCATGTCCACCTCCCAAGGGCCTTCTGCATGAACACCATCAAGGCCACAGGTGGTAGCCACAGGTTAGCGGCAGAAAAAGCTTGATTAACTAATTTACCCTACAGCCTGTGAAAACTTTCCAAAGCTGAAATGATGTGAAATGAAAAATCAGTTACCATTATCCCAACTAGGAAATGTTTTAAGTGTTCCAAAAATAGCCTACCAAATGATTATCAAATAACACAAATATAACACAGTCAAGCACATACCCAGTCTGTATGAAATACTTCCCAGAAAAGAAGATTGGTGGTGCCACCCTTAATGTGCAGGACGCAAGCTGGTTGCACAAGAGGCTGTAAAAAAAAAAAAAAAAAATGCTGTTTTCCGTATTCTATGCTTGTCATTGGTTGGCAACAGTTTTTTTTTCACAGTATCTTTCCTAATTTATGTTTTAATTGGTTGTGTACATATATATATTCTGACGACCAATGGCGGTTATGAACCAAAAGGCAACTTTATTAACCAAAGAAAGGGGTATTTATAGAGAAACAGGATGAGGGTCTTGTGAATTTCAAAGAAGACAAACACAAACCTGAGGGGCAATTAACATTTTAAAGCCAAGAGTAATGGAAGAATGGGGAGCATAGGCAGGTGGTCACTGTCTGTGATTTAGTGAAGCCAGTGGCACCATTGCAATCTCAGAAGGTTAACGCAATCATTTAGTCCCTCAATTTTCTGGGGACAGGTTAACAAGAGAGGTTTTCCTCATCTTGTTTACATTGATTTTTCTGGTTTGCAAATGGTGCACAGCATATATATATATATGTATGTATGTATGTATGTATGTATATATGCATTTATTTTTTTTTTACATCGGTATAATACCCCAAGGTTCTCCCACTATTGTGTCACCCATGACATGAACCATGGTCTTAATCTCTTATGCTCATCCCTTCCCCGATTTTACCCTCCCTCACCCTGTTTTCAACTGTTTTATTATAATGTAGTTTGGAGTGTATTTGTTTGGTATTTTGTTTGGAAATTTTGGGGTCTCTTAGACCTGGACTTTTGATTTTGAAACAGCAGACTTTGGGAACAGGTCACTGTGGGTTCTCAACAAAGCACTCACAAGTGAAGCACATGTGTGCAACAACAGGGTTTATTTATAAAGAGGAAAATGGGAAGGAAAAATGTTTCTACAAAATGTTTCTACAGCCACAAATGGCCAGCTGTCCTACCCACAGAGAGTGTCCAGAGTATCCAGTAGTCCACATCATGAGCTCCTGCAGAAGAGCATTGTCCCACCAATGAGAGCCAGAAACTGGAGGCACAAGGACTTATAAGTGCTGGATCAGGAGCCAAGTAACCCTGGCAGCTGGGGAGTCACAGGTGGGTGCACTCCTGACGCTGCAGACAGCAACAGCCTGGCCAGGCAGGGCTGAACAGGGCCAGGCACAGCCAGAAGCTCTCAGAGGCAGTGCCAGAGGACCATGGTGCCAGTGTTTAGGGCAGTTTAGAGATTCTGTAGGTAGGCAGGTGGCACTCCTGAGTAGAGAAGCTGAGCTAAGATCTGCAGAGGGTTGATCATTCTCTGTGGGAGGCCTTCTGGTATCTCTCCAATGTTGAACCAAGGCTCTCTCCAGGGGACCAAAGCCTTGGCAGGTGTTTTCCCTCAGGGAATCCACCTCTCAAACCTGATTGGTCCAGTCTCCAAACCAGCTGTTTCCAAGACCTGGTTCCTGGTTGATGCTGGTAGCAGCATCAACCTGACTGATGTCAGTGGACGCTTGGAACCAATCTGTTTTCAACACCAGCTTTAAAACCGAAGCCAAGTAGTACTCCAACCTGCTCCATGCACCCTGTAGCTCAGGGTCATGAACACCAGAGGAGGTCTTAGCAGACCCAACTGGGTTTAAACTTGAACTCATGAGTGTTTTTGTTTTTTTCCCTTTTTTCCTAAAACCCAAGCTCTGCTATGTATGATCTCCGGTCAAACCTGGCAGCAGTGGTAGACTCCACGCTGCTGCCACTCCTCTGTGGCTAGGTGGATTGGGTGAGGCCAGCTATGCCTTCAGAAAACCAGGAGCAGGAGGACTGCTCTTAGATTAAGCTCCCAGGTTGAGACGGGTCTCAGCAATTATTTCTTTAAATATATTTTCTATGCCTTTCTCTTTTTCTTCTCCTTCTGGGATCACCATTATAACATAGACACTATTTCTCTTCAAGTTATCCCAGAGGGTTCTTATCCTACTTTTTTTTTTGGGGGGGGGGTTGTTCTATTTGTGTATTAGCACTGCTTTTGGGCTCACCAATTCTCTCCATTGCTAACTTGTCTACTGTTGAGACCCTATATTGTTTTTTTATTCAGTTAGAGTATTTTTAGATCCATTTGCCTTAAGTTTAACAGCCTCTCATTTTTCTCTGTCTTTATTCTGTCCCCATTTTACATCATACCTTTTTTCCTTTACTTAGCAATTATTATAACTGTTACTTAAAACTTTTCAGGTATAATTAATTTTAGGTATAAATTAATCAACTGGACTGAGCCTTCTTGGGGGTGTTTTGGTTTGGGTTTTGGGGTTTTGTTTTGGTTTGGTTTGGGTTTTTTTTTTTTTCCTTTGTGAATTGTTCCTGCCTTTTTATTTTTACTTTTAATATGTTCTAATAGGGATACATTTTTTCAGATCTCTGTCTTTGCCCCTTTTCAGGTGGCAGTACAAATGGTACTGGCATGGGGTAATTGGTTTGAAGGGACTGGGACAATAGGATACAGAAAGGTCTAGCTAATGAGTCAAGGATTTAAGCTTCCTACTTGCTGCAAGAATCAATTGTGTGGTGGAAATTCACAGTGATCCCCTTCTCCAAGCAGCTCCTCAGCCTAAGTGTCTAGTATGGTCTCATGGCAGCTTCTGCCTCTAAGCTGTCTGAGCACTTGACGCAGCCAGGCAGCGTGAGGACAGATTGTAGTTGAAAAAAGGATACCCACCGGGAGTTGTTCTTTTGCTTTTCCAGTGCAGAGCCTCACCCAGAGGGATTTCCTCCTTTTAAGAGCAAATATTTAAACTCTGGTTAGTGAAAGAAATTACTGTCTTAGATTTGGTCCTGGGTTGCAACACAGGGTTTCAAATAGTAGCTTCTACTATGAGGAGACTCAGGTGATCAAACCTGGCCCTCCCAGATGGTTAGGACTCTAGCTATTCTATACTGGGAACCTGACACTCAAGATCATAATCTCTGCACCACTCTCTGTCTTGAACAGCAACTTTGTATATGCCCTTATCCAGTGCAGTGTAGGGACTCTAGAGTTCCCTGGTGGGTATGTGTCTCTGAGTCGACAACTGCAGGGGGACTTTGTAGAGCATCAGCCCCTTGCTCTCAAAAGTTGTATTGTCCTAGTATCATTGCAAACACAAACCAATTAAAGTTGTCCTTCTTATTCCCACCATCCCATTGCTCCTGGTGCATGCTGTGGTTCTCCATTTGTCTTCCAAGGGTTATTAATTTTGTTCTACTGCAGCTTAGTTGTGAATAAATTGAAGAGACAAACTCGGTGTTTTCATTCTTTCACAAACTTGTCATTCTTTTTAAGCATTATTTTCATGTTTTATCTATTGTCAAAAAAGCAAAAGTTCTTTGCAGATTTCTTTTGGTTAGCAAAAACAGGTACTAATATTGCTCTTTCATAAAAGCAAAAGTGGTGGACACTTTCTAAATGCCAGGGGTATCTGTACTGCAAAAGGTTTAGTTTAAATCACCTTCTAAAATACTGTTACGTATTTAACAGACAAACTATAGAGATAGCATCTTACTCTATTTAGATAATCTAAACTACGTGACTTAACAAGTGGTATTTTAAATTTGCAGTGAGACAATTTGTTGGCAAAACTATTGAGACTCCCCACAAAGGATCAGAGTAGAATAATAAATTAGTTTATGAATACACAAGAGCATATAAAATTAATCTGAAAATAAGACCAGTTTCCCTTATTAATAAGTATTAATATTTGCTAACCAATACTGTAAGAGAACTAGAAGGTGTTTTATGAAATATTTTTACAGTGCATCCAGAAATATAAAAAGGGAAGAAGGGAGTGTTATAAGCTATTGTCTTTTACAATTGAGACATTGCAGTTAGTCATCTTACCAATGTTCATAACATGACAAAACATTCTACTCTCTGAGTTCATTTGGATTTTGTTCTTATGATGATTTGAGTCTAGGCCAAGAGTATTTGGAATTAACTCAGGAATTTATTTATTCATTTATTTATTTGTTTATTCTGAGACTAGGTCTCGCTATTTTTGCCTGTGGAACCACAGGCTCACCTTGCCCATGGTACCACGGACTCAAGCAATCCCCAGCCTCAGCTTCCCAGGTAGCTAAAATTACAGGCATGCGCCACCACGCTTAGCTATTTTGGGGGGCTAGGTCTTACTGTGTTGCCCCAGGCGGGACTCCATAGGCTGTCACTTACAGGCACGTACCACCAAGCTCGGTAACTCAGAAATTTAGTTCATTTATTCTGTAACATCTGGGCCTTCATCAACTGGCCTTGCTTGTTCTTGCAGTCACATTGCAATCATCAATGCCAATTTTGGGTACTTTGAATTTAATTCCTTCCTAAGGACTTGTTTTTTGTTTTGTTTTGTTTTGTTTTTAATATTAGCACTGTCATATTAAGCATATGTAATGCAATCAGTAAGTTCATTACATATTATATTTTCCATGCCTTGTCCCTGATCCATTTTGTCCCTGCCCTAGGGGCTCAGTGTTAGCTCTTCCCTCTGCTTAAAATGTTCTTGTCTTGAACAGGCAACACAAATTGCTGGCGAGGATGTGGAGAGAAAGGAACACTACTACACTGCTGGTGGTAATGTAAACTAGTTCAACCACTATGGAAAGGGGTGTGGAGGACCCTCAAGCTAATGAAAATGGAACTACCATTTGACCCAGCAATTGTTCTTTTGGGAATACACCCAAAAGAGACCTCAATGTGGGTACAAAAGGACATCTGTGCTCGGATGTTTACTGCAGCACAATTTATAATTGCAAGGTCATGGAAACAACCTAAATGCCCCAAAACAGATGACTGGATGAAAAAAATGAGGTATATATACACAATGGAATATTACTCATCAATTAAAAATGACAAATTTGATGATTTTATAACAACATGGATGTATTTAGAAGAAATCATATTAGCAGAAACAAGCCATAAAGAAAAAGGCAGAAACCAAATGGCTTCACTAATGTATGGGATATAGTGAAAAAAATAAACAAAAGCCTTGAGGAAAGTCAAAACAAGCTAAGCATCAAAATGAAGCACACAACTATGAGCAGGAGGGAAAGGGGGGGAAGGGAGGGGAGGGGGGGCAAATCCTTGAGATTACAATGTTGTGAAATTTATATATAAATAAGTTAATATAAAATAAAATAAAAA
>PVHY01031164.1:0-12853 GCA_004024945.1 Uropsilus gracilis
TTTTTTTTTTTTTTTTTTTTTTTTTTTTTTTTTTTTTTTTTTTTTTTTTTTTTTTTTTTTTTTTTTTTTTTTTTTTTTTTTTTTTTTTTTTTTTTTTTTTTTTTTTTTTTTTTTTTTTTTTTTTTTTTTTTTTTTTTTTTTTTTTTTTTTTTTTTTTTTTTTTTTTGCCAGCTATAGATGTATCTGGATACAGAAATGGATTTCTAAAGTGTAATTCATGGAGGGTTTTGCCCAGGTTTTCCTCTATGTATTTTATTGTTTCATGCCTTACATCCAAGTCTTTTATCCATTTTGAGTTGATTTTTGTACAAGGTGTGAGGGAGTCATCTGTCCTGGTCCATTTAATTTTGCATGTCCATTTAATTTTGCATGCAGTTTTCCTGGTACCATTTATCCAAGAGGCTGTCCTTGTTCCAATGTATATTTTTTGCTCCTTTGCCAAAGATTAGTTGCCCATATATGTATAGTAGTTGTCCATATTAGTTGTGTGGTTTTATTTCTGGGTTCTCAATTCTGATTTATTGGTCTGATTATCTGTTTTTATACCACTACCAAGCTGTTTTAATTATTATGGCTTTGTAGTATAATTTGAAGTCTGGAATAGTATACCTCATTCTCTTTTTTTGGTCAGGAGGATTTTTGATATTTGAGGTCCTTCATTTTTCCAGATGAATTTCAGTAATTTTTGTTCTATCTCTTTAAAAAGCATCCTTGGAATTTTTATTGAATCTGTAGGGGAGCCACACTGACTCTATTTTATTGAATCTTTATTGGGATCTACATTGAATCTGTAGATTGCTTTTGTTAGTAGCCATTTTGATTCTGTTGATTCCTCCGGTCCATGAGCAGGAATTTTTTTATGTATTTTTTCATTTTTTTATGTCTTCTATTTCTTTTAGAAATGTTTCATAGTTCTCTTTGTATAGATTCTTTATGACTTTTGTTAGGTATATTTGCAGGTATTTGATTTTTCAGTGGTATAATGGTGATTGGAGTACTTTTTAAAAAAATTTCTCCTTCTTCTGACTGAGTTTTTGCATATAAGAAGGCCACTGATTTCTGTGTGTTGATTTTGTAGCCAGCTACTTTGCTGAACTGGTTTATTATTTCAAATAGCTTTTCTGTGGCTTTTTTGCAGGGGTTCTTTACATGGAGTATCATATCATGTGCATATAATGATAGCTTTATTTCTTCTTTACTAATTTGTATTCATTGTATGTCTTTCTCTTGCCTTATTGCCCTAGCTAGAACTTCCAGTACTATTTTGAAAAGTAGTGGTGTTGAAAAGAGTCGGCATCCTTGCCTGGTTCCAGATCTTAATTGAAATAATTTCATTTTTTTCTATTTTGGATGATGCTTGCTGTGCATTTGTCATAATGGCTTTAATTATGTTGAGATATATTCCTTTTTTCCTGAATTTTTCAACAGCTTTCATCATGAATGGGTGCTGAACTTTTTTTCTGCATCTATTGATATGAATGCTTTTTCTGCATCTATTGATATGATCATATGATTTTTGGTTTTCTCCTTGTTGATGTGATAGATTATGTTGATTGATTTTTCAGATGTTGAACCATCCCTGTGTTCTGGGGTGATTTCCACTTGGTTATGGTGGGTAATCTTTTTTTATGCATTTTTGGATTCAATTCGCCAGAATTTTGTTTAGAATTTTTGCATCTGTGTTCATTAGGGAGATTGGTCTATAGTTTTCTTTCTTTGTGCTGTCTTTGTTCTTTGTTTGGTTTTGATATTAGTGCAATGTTGCTTTGTAGAATGTGGCAGTTTTCTTTTCTTGATTTTTTGTAAGAGTTTTACTAGTACAGGTGTTATTTCCTTTTGAATGTTTAGTAGAATTCATTTGTGAAACCATCAGATCCTGGACTCTTGTTTTTAAGGAGAGTTCCATTGACTGCCTCAATTTCTCTGTGTGTGATTGGCCTGTTTAAGTTCTCTGTTTCTTCTTTGTTCAATTTTGGATGGCTATATCATTTAAGGCATTTTTCCATCTCTTCCAGGTTTTTGTATTTGTTTGTATATAGATATTTATAGTCTTTGGTCTTTTGGATTTCTGTTGTTTCTGTTGTAATATCTCTCTTTCCATTTATGATCCTACTTATTTGAGTTTTCTCCCTTCTTTTCTTTGTGAACCTTGCTAAGGGTTTGTCAATTTAATTTATTTTTTTCAAAGAACCAGTTTCATTTATCTGTGCTTTTATTTTTATTATTTCCTGTCTTCTACTAGGTTTTGAAATTTTTTGTTGCTCTTTTTCTAGTTTCTTGAATTGGGGGATTAGATTGTTTCTTTGGGCTATTTCAATCCTTTTTATTTGGGCCTTATTGCTATGAGCTTTCCTCTTAATGCTGCTTTTGCTGAGTCCCACACATTTGGAATGTTGTGTCATCATTGTCATTTGTCTCCATGTGTGTTTTAATTTCTTCTTTAATTTCCTCTTTTATCCAGGGGTCTTTCAAAAGCCTGTTATTCAGTCGCTATGCAGTGTATACTCTCCTTTTTTTATTTTCATTGTTGATTTCTAGGATGATGCATTTATGACCTGAGAAAAAAGTTGGTATTGTTTTAATCTTTGTGTATTTATTCAAGTTTGCCTTGTGGCCTAATATGTGGTCAGTTTTGGAGAAAGATCCATGTGCACTTAAAAAGAAGGTGTATTCTTTTCCTTGGGGATGCAGTGTCCTGTAGATGTCTGTTAGGTCCATTTGGTCTACATCTTCCTTTAAGACTTTTGTGTCCTTGTATAGTTTCTGTTTCATTGATCTTTCTTTTGGTGAGAGTGGAATGTTGAAATCTCCTACTCACATATGTGGTTTCATCAATATTTGTTTTCAGTTCTGCTAGTAGTTGACATATGAAATTCGATGCTCCCTCATTTGGTGAATATATGCTGATAATTGTTACGTCTTTTTGATGGGTTGACCCCAGAACCATTAGGAACTGACCTTCTTTATCCTTTGTCACTTTTTTCAATTTGAAATCTGCTTTGTCTACTATAAGAATGGGGCTACCCCTGCTTTTTTGGGGGGAGGAAGGAACCATTTGCTTGTAGAATTGTTTTCCATTCCTTTATCTTTAATCTATGCTTCTTGGTGATCTGATGTGTTTCCAGGAGGCAGTAGAATGTTGGGTTCTGTCTTTTGATCCAGTCTATAACTCTATGTCTTTTGATTGATGAGTTTAGACCATTGACATTTAGGGTAATTATAGATGACTGAGATTCTAAAGTTGTTTTTCTGGTGGTCATTTTGAAGTTCTGATTCGGTTTCTTATTTTGTTCTTCCTGTTTATTCTTCTGATGGCTTTGGTTTTAATGCTTCTTGCAAAATTTCTTGGAGTGGGGTTTAGTAGCAGCAAATTTCTGGAGACTTTGCCTGTCTAAGAAGGTTCTAAATTTTCCTTCATAAAGGAAGGGCAGTTTTGCAGTGTAAAAACATGGAATACGTCATGAATTTGCATGTCATCCTTGACCAGCGACCATGCTAATCTTCTCTGTATTGTTCCAATTATATGCTGCCAAAACAAACACACCTTTTGGTTCTATTGTAAATGGTAGTGTTCTTTTGATTTCATCTTCTTGAGATTTTTTTTATATATAGAAATGCTATTGATTTTTCATGTTGATTTTGTAGCCATCTACTTTACAGAATTGATTCAATATTTTGATTATTTTTTTCTGTGGATTTTCCCCTCTATATAGAGTATCGTATCATCTGCATATAACATAGTTTTACTTCTTTCCATATTTGTATCACTCATGTCATTCTTTTGCCTTATTGTCTTAGCTAGGAGTTCTAGTGTTATGTTGAAAAGTAGTGGTGAGAGCAGTCATCCTTGTCTTGTTCTTGATTTCAGTTTTCCACCATTAAGGAAGAAGTTTGCTGTAAGTTTGTCTATATATGGCTTTTATTATGTTAAGATATGTCCCTTTCATCCCAAGTTTTTAAGGGCCATCATGAATGCTTTTTATCAAATGCTTTCTCTACATCTCTTGATATGATAATATGATCTTAAGTTTTGTCCTTATAGATGTGATAAACTGTTAATTAATTTTTGGATGTTGAATTATCCTTGTGCCCCTGGTCATGGTGCACTACCCTTTTAATGCATTGTTGAATTCAATTTGTCAACATTTTCTTTAAGATTTTGGCATCTGTCCTTTACTAGGGAGATAGGCCTGTAGTTATCTTTCTTTGTGCTATCTTTGTTTGGTTTTGGTATTATTACTTGCTTCATAGAATGTACTCAGTAGTTTGGTTTCTTGATTTTTTTGGAAGAGTTTTTGCAATACAGGTGTTATTTGAAATCTTTGAATATTTGAACTCATTTCTGAAGTCATATTGTTCTGGGCTCTTGTTTTTGAAGAGTTTTGATGACAGCTTCAATTTCATTGCTTATAATTGGTTTATTTAGGTTCTCTATTTTTTCTTTGTTCAGCTTTGTGTGATTGTGTAGCTCTAAGAATTTGCCCATCTTGTCCAGGTTATTGAATTTCTTTGCATATAATTGTTCATAGTAATCTCTCATTATCCTCTAGATTTCTGCTGTGTCTGTTGTAATTTCTCCTCTTTCAGTTGTGATCCTATTTATTTGGATTTTATCTCTTCTTTTCTTTGTGAGCCTTTGGTTTCATTCATCTTTTGAATGATCTTTTTTATTTCTATTTATTTCACTTTAATTTTCATTATTTTTATTTATGGTATAATCAGTATATAACATAATGCAATTATTATAATGATACAATAATTTATTTATAATTTTTATTACTTCCTATCTTCTGTTGGGATTTGGATTTTTTTTTTAATTTCTCATTTTCTAGTTCTTTGAGTTGGGAAATTAGATTTTCTTCTATGGTTATTTCTTGCTTTTTTATATGGGCCTGTATTGTTATGTATGTTCCCTTAATACTTCTTTTACTGAGTCTCATACAATGAATGTGGTATATTCATTGTCATATTTCTCCATAAATATTTTAATTTTTTCTTTGATTTTTCTCAGTTACCCATTGTCCCTTCAGTATCATGTTGTTCATGTGGTTAACAACATGTAGTGACAATCTCCTTGGCTTCTTTTTTTCATTGATTTCTAGTTTGATGCTTTTATGGTCAGAGAAAATAGTTGGCATTATTTTAATCTGAGTATTTATTAATTTTTAGTACCCTAATATGTGGTCTATTTTGAAGAATATTCCATGTGCATTTGAAAAATATGTGTATTCCTATCCTTAGGGGTACAATGTCTTGTAAGTATCTATTAGGTCTAAGTGGTTCAAGTCTTCACTTAGAGCTATTGTGTTCTTGTGTAATTTTTTACCTTGTTGATATGTTGATCTGTTTTTTGGTGAGAGTGGAGTGTTGAAGTCTTCTACCATATATGTATTTTCATCAATGTCTCGTTTCAGTGTTGCTTGTCTAATGAATGTTGGTGCTTTCTCATTTGGTAGATAGATAGATAGATAGATAGATAGATAGATAGATAGATAGATAGATAGATAGATTCTTGTATAACCTTGGAGTGGAAATTCTGTAGCAGTGAATTTCTGAAGATCTTGTTTGTCTGAGAAGGAAATGATTTTTGCCTTCATAAAGGAAGGCAATCTTCATATGGTAGAGTATTTTTGACTGGAATCTTCTTTCTTTTTTTTTTTGGATATGTGGCTCCAACCTCTCCTTGTCTAATGGATTTTCTTTGTATGTATGTTTCCTTTCACTAGTCATTTTCATTATTTTTTTCTTTTTCTTGATAGCTTTACTATTATATGGCTTGCTGCAAATTCTGTTGGTTAAGGTTGTTTGGTGTCCTTCTAGCTTCTTCTATGTCTGTTTTCATTTCCTTCTTCAGGTTTAGAACATTCTCAGTTACTTCCTTAAATAAATTTTCAATACCTTGACTCTTATCCTTCTGGTATTCCCATTATCCTTATGTTCCCTAATATCTCTGAGGGTTTTTTTTTTTACTCTTTGTGCTTTGTATTTCACTTTCATTTGCTCTCTTGGTTCTTTTTATTTCAGTTTCTTTGAGAGTACTGATTCATCCTTCCGTTTCTTCTGTTCTATTTTCCTGACTTTTTGCCATTGCTTTAAAGTTCCTTTATTGTTCTTTTAGTGTCCTGTGTTTCCCTTAGATCCTGTCTGAAAAACTCAATTTTATTTTTATATTGAATGATTTTATTACTTGTATCGATTTGTTCTTTTTTATATTTTTCTGCCTCTTCTCTTAAATCTTTGTATAACTTTGTCATGGTGATTTTGAACTCTTTATCTAACAGATGGAACATTTCTTCTGTATCATTTACCTTGGGTTCTGGGAATTTCTTTTCATTGGTAGTGCATTGTTTCCTGACAGAATTGCTGGATTTTACATTGAATTTACATTCTTCCTTCTTCTTATTGTTTGTTTCCTGCCTTGCTCTATACACTGGGACACTATGGCACTTGTACTGACTGATGTGGTTGTTGAAGGCTCTTTTCAGGATGTGGATGGTTCTGCTTTGTGCCTGAACTGCTGTGGTTAGCTTCATGTCCTTCTGTCTCTCCTGTTGGTGGTTCACCCAGCACAGGGCCACTGTTCACACACTCGCAAGGATAGTCACCTGGATGGTACCAGATGTAGAGCTTCTCCCTCCTTGAGAACCTGCACTCACTGGGGGTCCCAATGCAGGGCCACTAAGTTTCTTAGAGGTGGTTGCCTAGATGGCCCCAGCTGGCTATGGGGCTTCTCCCTCACTGAGAATCTGTACTCAGCTGGGTGAGATTTTGTAGAATAGGTACCAGATCATCTTTGAACACCTGGCAGAACTCATTTGTGAATCCATCAGATGCAGTGCTTTTTTTAGGGAATGGATGGGTTTTGATTATTGCTTCAATTTTGCTGCTGGTGATTTGTTTGTATAAGCTTTCTATTTCTTCTTTATCCAGATTGGTATATAATTCTAAAAGTTTAGAATTTTTGGAATTCTAAATTCTAATCATTTCATCAAGATAGTTGAACTTGAGTATAAATATTCATAGTTGTCTCTGATTATCCTCTGGATTTCTACTTTGTCTGCTGTAATTTCTCCTCTATCATTTATGATCCTGTTTATTTGAATTTCCTCCTTTAATTTGTTTGTGAATCAGTCTAGGGAGTTATCTATTCTGTTTATTTTCTCAAAAAACTGGCTTTTTGTTTCATTGATTTTTTGACTGTCTTTTTACAAATTTCATTTATATTTCTGCTTGACTTTTTATTATTTCCTTTATTATACTAGTATATGAATGTTTCTGTTATAGTCTTTCTAAGTTTTTGTGATGTGTGATTAGGTTATTTCTTTGGGAAGCACTGTATTTTCATATACCTTCCTCATTACTGTTTTTGCACCGCTCCATTCATTCTGGAAGATATGTTTTCATTGCAATCATAAAACTCAGAAAAAAAAATTTCTAAATAATACACTGTTCCTTTACTCAGCTCTGGAAACTAAGAAACACACACAGTACACGTTGCTCTATAGCCATCTATGATTTTGAAACATTTTGTAACATAAAAGTGCATTATGACAGTTTTTCATTGGAAAGATATACCTTGGGAGCAGCTCTTAGCACCTTAAAAGCCAAGAATGGTGAAATAGTTGCTGGTTTCTAAATCATCTAAACTTGTAACACACATACTCTCATTGTATAGTTTGCCCTGTGCATATAAATTTCAGTAACTAAGTGAGTATTTATATAGCAGTATGTTTGCATTGATATAAAATTATTGTCATTGAAATCCTAAGACTCAAATAACTGTGTTCCTTTACTCAATTCTAAAAGTAAGTGTCAAATTCTAAAAGTAAGTGTCAAAAACAGCAGATACTCTGCTGTTTTCTACTCTGGAAATATTTTGTACTCAGGAAGAGCATTTGTGTGTTTTTCATTTGAAATTGGTTTGTCATGGGAGCAAATCTTAGCACATTTAAAACTATAGATTTAGTCAACACATTCCTGTTCCTAACTAATCTAAATAAACATGGTAACTCAATCTGATTGTAGAGTGTACCTTGTGCATTTGATCTTCTGTAACTAAGTGATTTACAGTGTTCAGGATTGCAGTATGGTTGTATTGAAATGCCATGGTTTCATTGTAAGCCTATAACTTTGAAAGGAATGGGTTTCCAAAAGACCCTCAGTGGTCTCTTACCTCTAAAAAGGTAGTGACAAACAGAACACACATTGCTCTATTCTGCTCAATGCTTTAGAAACATTTTTGATATATCACTAAACATCATTACAGTTTGAAAAGGTTTTGTCCCAGACATAGAAATTACTACCTTTAAAACACAAGATTAGGTTCAAATAGATCCTGGTTCATAACTCATCTAAACATGGAAACTCAAATAGTGTGGTTGCAGAGTTTCTCTTTTGGCATTTGGACCTCTGTATTTAAGTGAGTTATACTGCTCAGGAGAGCAGATTTTTGCATGAAATGGGATGGTTCTTATTGTCTTCTTGCAACTCAGAAAACTAAGGGTTTTCAAGAAAGACTTGGTTGTCTCTTATTCAACTCTCAAAGCTAAGTAACATATACAGTGTTGTTTAGAATTGTTTTGTATGCAAGCAGTGCATTTGAATATTTTTCATTGGAAACTGGTTTGTCGTAGGAGCACATTGTTGGACTTTAGATGAGTTCCTATCTCATCTAATTATGGAAATTCAAATAGTGTGGTTGCAGAGTTTCTCTTGTGAGAGTTGAACCTCTGAATCTGAGTGATTTACAGTGTACAGGGAGGCAGTATATTTATATTGATGGAATGGTTTATCACCTTACAATTCAGAATACTAAGGGTTTCCAAGAAAGCCTTAGTGGTCTTCTATGCAACTCTCAAAACTAGGTAACATACACAACACATGTTGCTTTACTGCTCTCTAGTTTTTAGAATAATTTTGTACTCAAGAAGTACATTTGAGTGTTTTCTGTTAGAATCTGGGAGTACATACTAGCACCCTTAAATGTCTAAACTTGTTTTGAAGAGTTCCTGTTTCCTAATACATCTAAACATGGTAACTTAAATAGTGTGGTTACAGAGTATCCATTGTAGCATTTTTGGTTTTCTGTATCTAAGTGATTATCAGTGTTTATGAAAGCAGTATGTTTTAATTGAAATGCAATGGTCCACACTGTAATTTTACAACAGAAAACAAAGGGTTTCCCAGAAACAGTTCATGGTCTCTTACTCAACTATAAAAACCAAATAACATATACAGCAGACAATATTCTATTTCCCTCTATTGTTGAGAATCATCTTGTTCCCAAGAAGTGTGTTTAAGTGTTTTTCTTGGAAAATGGGTTATTTGAGCACCATATAGCACATTTCAAACACTAAGTTTGGTTCAAATTGGTCCTGGTCCCTCATTCATCAACATGTCAACTCAAATTGTGTGGTTTCAGTTTCTCTTGTGGCATTTGGACCTCTGTATTTGAGTGATTTACGTGTTCAGATAAGCAATATATTTGGAAATGGAATGGTTTTTATTGTCACCCTACAACTTAGAAAGCTATGTTTTTTTTTTTTAAGGAAGACCAGTGTCTCTCTCTCTTTTTAATATTTTATTTTGTAATTATCATAAAACATTGGTCATGTTTGCATGGTTGTATTGTATTCCTTATTCCCCACCACACCCCCCCCATTTCATTAATTCCCCCCTCTGGTCACTCCAACACCTCTTGCTGCAAGCTCCTTGAGCAAGTCCATTGAAATTGAGGGAGGACCCCAGGCCTCCAGCCTCAGCCCTGGCAAAGGTGCTCAGCCCCCCATCCCTCACCCACATGGAGTCAGAAGCTGGCTTCCCCAGCCTGAGATCATGGGACCCAGAGTCCCCAAGATCCTGAGGTCCTGGTGGTATAGGAATCACCTTTGCCCTCTTGTCCTTGTGCTGTATGTCTTCTCCAAGGGCCTTCCCTATTGGTCTCTTAATTAACTCTAAAAACTAAGTAACAAACACAGCACACATTGTTCCACTGCGGTCTGCTCTTTAGATACACATTATACCCAGAAAGTACATTTAAGTGTTTTTTGTTGGAAATCAGGTATGTTTTGTTAGCACATCTTAGCATATTTCAAAGACTAGGTTTGGTTCCAATTGGCCCTAGTTCTTAACTCATCTAACCATGGAAACACAAATAGTGTGGCTGTAGAGTTTCTCTTGTGGCACTTGAACCTCTGTAACTAAGATTATACGTTGTTTTCAGAGTTTAAAGAAGAGTATCTTGATGAATACAATCTTTTTAAACTAAGGGTATATATTTCATATTGTATGGGACTCAGCAAAATAAATATTAAGAGGAACATACACAGCAATGCAGGCCCATATTTACAAGCAAGAAATAACCCAAAGAAATAATCTAATCTCTCAACTCAAGGACTAGAAAAAGAGGAACAACAACAACAAAAAAATCCAAAACCAAACAAACAGGAAATAATAATAACAAAAGTAGAAATAAATGAAAGAAAGATAACCCAAAAGATCAAGAAAACCAAAATCTGACTCTGTGAAAAATAAATAAAATAAATAAAATTGATAACCCACCCCACCAAGAATCACAAAGAAGAGAAGGGGAAAAAAAACATAATAAGCATGATAATAAATGAAAAGGAAAAATTACAACAGATACAGAAGAAATTCAGAGAATAATTAGAAACTACTAGAATATCCATATGCAAACAAGTCAACAACCTGCATGAAACAGACAAATTCTTAGAACTGAACATAGAGGAAATAGAAACCTTAAACAAATAAAATACAAGCAGTGACACTGAAGCAGTCATTAAAAGTCCCCTAAAATAAGAACCCAAAACCAGGTGGTTTCACAAGTGAGTTCTATTAAACATTCAAAGATCAAATAACACCTGCATTACTAAAATTCATCCAAAAAATTGAGGAATAGAAAAACTACCAGGTACATTTTATGAAGCAAACATTACACTAATTCCAAAACCAAACAGATAATACAAAGAAAGAAAACTATAGGCCAATCTTCCTAATGAACATAGATGAAAAAAATCTAAATAAATGCTGGCAAATCAAATTCAACAATGCATAAAAAGGATTATTCACCATGATCAAGTGGGATTCATCCCAGGGCACAGGGATGGTTCAATATATGAAAACTAATTGACAAATCCATGACATCAACAAGGAGACGATAAAAAAACTACACGATCATATCAATAGATGCAAAAAAGCATGTGACAAAGTACAGCATCCATTCATGATGAAAGCCCTAGAAAAAATAGGAATAATAGGAACATATCTCAATAAAACAAAAGTTATTTATGACAAACCCACAGCAAAGATAATCCTCAATGGGAAAAAACTGAAATCATTTCAATTACAATCTGGAACCAGGCAAGGATGCCTACTTTCTCCACTACTAGGTAGGGCAATAAGGCAAGACAAAGATATAAAAGGAGTACAAAGAGGGAAAGAAGAAATAAAACTATCAGTATATGCATATGACATGATACTTTATATAGAGAAACTCCCAAGAAAATCCACAGAAACACTAGTTGAATTAATAAACCAGTTCAGTAAGGCAGCAAGATACAAAATCAATGTACGAAAATCAGTGGTCTTCTTATATGCAAAGAATCAGTCAGAAGAAAAAGTTAAAAATCTACTCTATTTACCATAGCACCAAAGAAAATGAAATACCTGGGAATAAACCTAGCAAAAGATGTGAAAGAACTATAACAAGAAAATTATAAAATTGATAAAAGAAGGCTGGGCACGGTGGCTCGTGCCTGTAAGCTTTAACCTATGAAGCGGCCAGGGCTAGGTTTTGAGGTTCGAGTGCTGCCTGGGGTCCGTAGCGAGACCTAGTTCCAAAAAAACAGCTGGGCATGGTGGCGCGCTCCTGTAATCCCAGCTACCTGGGAAGCTGAGGCTGGGGATCGCTTGAGTCTGTGGTACCCCGGGCAACGAGAGCCTACAGTTCCACAGGTAAAAATAGCGAGACCTAGTCTCAAAAAAAAAAAAAAATTGATAAAAGAAAAAGAAGACATAAAAAAATGGAAAGAGATCCCTTGCTCATGAATCGGAAGATTCATGATTAGATGGCCGTTCTACCAAAGTAGAAGCAAAGATTAAAATGGCCGTTCTACCAAAAGTAATCTATAGATTCATGGCAATACCAACAAAATTTCCAGTGGCATTGTTTAAAGATATAGAACAAAAATACTGTGTTCATATAGAATAACAAAAGATCTTGAATAGCCTGAACTAAAGAAGAAAGGAGGTATTACAATCCCAGACTTCAAATTATATTACAATGTCATAAAAATTAAAACAGCATGGTACTGTTTTAATGGCATAAAAATAGACAATCAGATCAATGGAACAGAATTGAATGCCCAGAAATAAAGCAACACATGTATGGTCAACTTTTGGACAAAGAGGCAGAAAACATATATTGGAACAAAATAGGCCTCTTCAAAAAATACTGCTGGGAAAACTGGATCACTACATGCAAAAAAATGAACCTAGGCATCTCCCTCACACAATTTACAAGAACCAACTCAAAATTGATAAAAGACTTGAATGTAAGATCTGAAACCATAAGATACATAGAGGAAAGTATGGGCAAAACACTCCAAGACTTACACTTCAGAAATTCCATTTAGGGCATATCTAGAGAAGCCAAAAAAAAAAAAAAAAAAAAAAAAAAAAAAAAAAAAAAAAAAAAAAAAAAAAAAAAAAAATAAAAAAAAAAAAAAAAAAAAAAAAAAAAAAAAAAAAAAACAAAAAAAAAAAAAAAAAAAAAAACAAAACAAAAAAAAAAAAAAAAAAAAAAAAAAAAAAAAAAAAAAAAAAAAAAAAAAAA
>PVHY01031165.1:0-12878 GCA_004024945.1 Uropsilus gracilis
TGTTTCTGTCACCTTAATAACTTGATAACTTGTTAAACTTGTTAAACAGGTGTCCTCCCATAACCCCCAGTTCTCAAAGTTTTCTTAGGTTCTTTTATAGACATAACAATAAATAAATCGCTTTTGCTTTATTGCTTAACAGTACTACCAAATGGGCCATAACAGTTCATTACTTAAACTAACATAACAATCATTCTATAACCAAGGCAGAAAATTAGTTTCTTGTTTTGCATTCTATGGAAATTTTTCCTAAGCATTTAATTCCATTAAACCCATCAAAAGCATTTCAGCAAATTAGATAATATTGTAAACTAACAGTGATGATACAACTTAGACCTGCAAATAAAATTTTTCATATACTAAAATTCTTACCAGATATTGCATCTAAATGTTATTTTTTTTTGAAATCCAAGTTCCTAAGAATTAAAACCCTAAGGAAATAAAATTAAAATTCATTTCTGTTGCACTAATGACAAAATCAAATGAATGAAACTATTTTTTTTCTGTTCCAATTTTTGTTCTGATCATTATTAAACCCCCCCCCCCCAATATCTTGTTTGACTGTACTAAAGTGTCTTATATCACACTAGTATAAAAGAAATGCCCTTGGGACCTCAATAAGAAAAAATGTTTCTAATTTGTGTCCTATTTAAAGAGTCTGAAGTAATGAAAGACACATGTGATTTCTATAGCAGTTTCCTTGACTATGCCCCCACACCTTCTCATATACCTATACACATGCCTATACACATTCACAAAACTTAGAAAATATAGAAACACACTTAAAGCAGTCACACACACAGAAAAATCATGTACACAGGACACAGGTTGTAGACAACTATTTCATGTGATAATAATCATACATCTTGAATTTGGCTTTCCCTCTTATTCTAAGAAAGCACAATCCATACATGCACTTTAAAGGACACTGAAAATCTTTCAATGTGCATCTAATTAAATAAAGCATGCTTATGATGAAAGGGGGCTTTTCACCTGTGAATATGGTTTGCTTTCCAAAGGAGAGGCACTTTTAATAAATTTGGAATTTGTTTTTATTTTTCATATTCAACATATACTGTTCCTTTTAATTAAATTTAACCTTGAGTGAGTTGTCTCTAGTATTGAAGTACTGAATTATTATACTCCCTAGTGATATTCACAGCCTCTAATACTCAGCCACAATATCTATGTCTTCTGCGTTTAGCTGTGAAAATTAAACATAAGAAATTTATTTTTAAGGATTTTTTCTCTCTTCTCCCATGTTTTATTATCTATCTATCTATCTATCTATCTATCTATCTATCTATCTATCTATCTATCTATCTATCTATCTATCTATCTATCTATCTATCTATCTATCTATCTATCTATCTATCTATCTATCTATCTATCTATCTATCTATCTATCTAATCTATCTATCTATCTGTCCGTCTGTCCGTCCGTCCGTCCGTCCGTCCGTCCGTCCGTCCGTCCGTCCGTCCGTCCGTCCGTCCGTCCGTCCATCCATCCATCCATCCATCCATCTATCTATCTATCTATCTATCTATCTATCTATCTATCTATCTATCTATCTATCATCTATCTATTTTAGCAGAATAAATTTCCTCATCTATCTATCTAATCTATCTATCTATCTATCTATCTATCTATCTATCTATCTATCTATCTATCTATCTATCTATCTATCTATCTATCTATCTATCTATCTATCTATCTATCATCTATCTATTTTTAGCAGAATAAATTTCCTCAGAACAGTTCTGGACTGAGTCTGTGTTAATATTTTTTGATCTTACATTTATAGATTCTTAGAGAGGTTCAAATCCTCTGTACATGATTTCCTGCAGTGTACATTGTAGTCTCAAATTTTGAATGTCCCAGACACTGATTTATAGTTATTTAGGCTCCATTTATTTCCTCTGTAGTAAGATATGCTACTAATATTTCCTTTTCACTTGTTACTTACTCTGTATGAACATTAATTTGTGATAATTCAACATACAACTTAAATTGATCCTTTTCATTTTTTGCATTATTTCAGTCTACCCTGTTTGACAAATCTGAATTAATGTCTCCCCCCACCCCATATTTGATTTGCTTTCTTATGCATGCATAATATTTCAATAATTCTCCAAGTTCTTTTCCTTCTTTATCCTAATAAGTTTCTTTGTGCCTCACTCTTTAGATCGTATAACAAAACATAACAAGTAGTCAGTTTCTGATATTCTCTGTAAGGCTAGTTAATACATGATTTTCAAAATTTGTGTAAGCTTTTATCTGATCTTCGAGAGCCAACCTTCTTTTCCACATTGCTCTAGCTTACTATCTAACATGCTACCTTTCTCCTAATAAAATGTCCCCTCTTTTTACAGTTTGATCAACTGTCCAAAAGCTTCTATTTTGATAAACAGACTATAGCATTTTATTTCAAATGATTATATTATTGTAGCTTTTTGTTTTTGTTATTGCTGTATTGTTTTATTGCTGTTTGTTTGCCTAATTTTAAGGTTAATGTTTTAAAGATAAAATGTTTAGAGAGTTTCATATTTGCAGCAAAATTGAAAGGAAGGTATATAGGTTTTATCTACATGCCTTCCCAGTTTGACAATTTACATAATATTCTCCATTATACATGTCACTCATCAGCATGCCATATTTTTTTGCCAAGGATGAACGTATGTGGCATATCCTGATTATGGCAATTCTGCTTCACTCTGGATATTGTATATTCTCTGGGTTTTAAATAAATGCATAATTTCATGTGTCCATACAGTAATATTAAAGAGTATTTTCACTGCCTTAAACATCTTTCTGCCTATTGATTTCTTCCTCCTCTTTTGGCAAATATTAATCTTTTTATTGTTCCTAAAGTTTTATCTTTTAAGATTGAATCTTTACATCTAACCCATTTCATGTGTTTCCACATAGTGAACAACTCAGCTCACAGGGCTTTTTAATGATAAGTTAGTATATTTGTTTTGTATTTTTTTAATATTTTCAACCATAGTTGTTTTGACTATGCTAGTGAACCTGGGTATATCCTTAACGATCACCTGGTTCAATCTATCTTAATTTTCATCTCCTGACCTATGTGACCTTGGATTTAGTCACAAGTGAAAGTTGAGGTCTATCTGGAATCTTCAGGGGTATGACAGAATCTTGTGTTACTACAGACTTCAGGTGTCCCTAATGACAGAGCTTTTCAAAGCACCCTGTAGACAACTCTTTCTCTAGATTTTGCTCTTAATATTTGGTGAGCCATACTTTTGCCTCCATGTGCATCAGTTTAAGTCCATTAAGGTACTAGATTTTCTTATACTCATTATTTCAACAAACACCCTTGAGCAAAAGTTACTTTCAACATATCGTCTAGTGACCTCAAATAATGACACCAATATGAAAATGGAATTTTTCTAGAAAGTTGTCAGTCAAATCAAAGTGTGGACCCATTCTAAGTGCAATACTTTAGGAAAACTCCAAGTCTGGTCTGTCTAGTCTTGTAGGTGGTTGCTTGCTTGTTTACTCAATAAGTAGAGTTCTGAAGCTGCCAGTTTTCCAGGTTACAGCTGAGTTGGGGAGAAGAATGTGCATAAGCTAAACTATTGTGCCACAAATCTTGCCATTCTTTCTGTAGTTTAGCAGATTTTCCCCCAAAGAAACATTCTCCTGTTTGTTTCATTATTTTGGTTAATTTCCAGAGTTCTGAAAATCTTGGCTTTGATAATCTGTAGACAATTCTTTTGTTGCTGCTATGGAGGAACATATTTTTAGAGATTCTTACAATGTTGCTCTGAATCTCAACCCTCTCATTTTGTCTTTCCAGTAAAATTTAATATATTTTATGACAAGGCAGAAATTTTCCCATTTTCCTAACTGCTTTAACTTGTTGTGTCATTGAATTTTTTCCTACTAAGATCTGCAATAAACCAGGAATCCTACAGATAAAAGGAAGAAAATTATTACTATATCTAGATATATTATGTGTAGTCTATACAAAGTATACAAGTAAGTTAATATTCTCTTAAAAAAAGATTTTCACCTTCCATATGTAAAACAAATAATAAAATTTAAGACTCAGAGATCTAAAATTTTCTATGGTCAAAGGCATTGATTTATAAGACAGTATTCAAATCCACTCTGACTAATAAACTGATAGATTCCATTAAACATTAGATCATAGATACTCTGTTTGCTAATTTTTTTATTTACATATCCATGTTTCTCAGTTGATTTATGCTTATATTTCTTGCATCTGTATATTAACTGTTGTCCAATGGATATGATGTCAAATGAGGGAATAAATGAATGTCTCAACCTCTCTGAGTCTCCAACTCTAAAATAAAAGGGTTGAATAAGAACTCTTAGATAGCTACATGGAGGTATATTTCCAGTCCAACAAGCACTGTGAGTCACTGTACATTTCTCTGGTTTTTGAGGTGTCATCACACTTGATAAAATTTGGTATTTGAGAAAATTATTTTTGGTAAAGCTCTATTAAACTGGAGAGAGACTTATAGGAGTGGCTAGAATTTGTAAGTATCAGTGTTCTCTCCTAAAAGACAAATTTGGTCTTTTCCTTAAAAAATACAGGGAAGCTAATGTTTATAGGGTTTGTTTATGTTTACCTTTTCACATTATTACATTTTCAGAAACATGATTAGATAAGTAGATGGCTCATAACTTCCAGCATCTAATTTTTTAGTATTAGTTATTCTACCATTTTATATTATCTAATCATGAAGATGTCATCTGATCAATATATCTACCTATATAAATATCAATATATGTAGCAAGATATCAAAGTCCAAATGAATAGATGTTAATAATAATGATTATCTAACATTTGCTGAGTACATTATGTGTGAGGAAATATTTTAAGCACATTCAACTTAATAAATAAGCATAGGATAACAATAAGATAATTATTCCCACCACTATATGTGAGTAAAGTGCTTCATAGATATAACATGATTTTTTTCTAAACCCTAATAATCAGTAAAAGGTAGAGTCCAAAACACTTTATTACATAAACTATGATCATAACCATTTATGAAACAAAGAGGGAGAGAAAAATTAATTAAGTTCTGGAGCTGTTATTTGAGTTAAAATTCTAGGAATTCTGTGGTTTAATGTAAAACAGAATGCTGGTTCTGGATTCATATGAGAATAAATCTTGGTTCAATTCTATTCAGAAATGAACTGCAAATATAAATACTAGCCACCTAGATTTCTAAGCAGGATTTCATGAAATAATGAAAATGTAAAGCTTTAACATACTGATTGACAATTGGCAAATGCTTGGCAAAATATGATTTTCTCTGTGTGTGCTTATGTGTGTATGTTTGTGTATGTGTATCTGAAAGAGAAAGAGAGAGGGCTTAGATTTAACATTTTATTAAAATATTAGATTTAATATTTTATTTCACTGTGGTATATATATATTTATATATATTTAAATATTTATTATATATATATATTTTATATATATATAAATATTTCATCTCTCCTTTAGTGGCATGGAGATCTGTGATGTGATTACTTTAGGGTATGGTTCTGTCACATTAAATGCATTGACACAAGCAGATATAAATCTTTCTTTTTACCTATTCACTGCTAGAGCACAAATTCTCATGCATCTCACAGATAGCCAGTCAATAATCCAAGGTGCTTTTATAATCAGAACACATCATAACACATCTTAATGCTACTATTTTTTTGATTTTGAACTTGACCTGCCATAGTCCTTCTCTGTGTTCATAACTTCTCTCTACTCTTCAAAGCCCATATTAAGAATCACCTATCTAATGCATAGCTTGTAATACTTGGTCAAACATATCTTTTCTTTTGTACTTCCACCAAGTACCATTTAAATATTAATGTTAATAGTATGTTTATGATCAATGGAATTGTTACTTATTTTTTATAATCATATTAAATGATTGTTATGGCAAGATATGGGTCATATTAATTTTCTACTACCATTTACTCCCTATCCTTAAATTCACAATAATTTGCTTTAAGTAAATACTATAAGTAAATGTATTCTTGTCAGTTAAAACACAGATGGAGGTCAGATCTCAAAGAATTTATGAAATGAAGTGAAGTATATGATAGTTACACTCAGTATCCCCTAGGGAAAATTGCTTCACCTTTGGATATCTTGGATGCAGGAAAATGACAGAATACTAAGAGAAAATTCATATTGCACAAAGCCTGTTTTAAGCATTTCTAATACATTACTTATTACCCTGCATGGATTTATGTATGTGCATATTTGTGAGGATATATGTTTGTAAGTCTTTCTGCTGACAGTAAAACAGAGAGTTTTAAATACATTTTGGTGCATACCTGACATTTTCTTTCTGAACTCAATAAGAATGTAAATGAAATTGTGTACCCAGTGTATAAATATTCTATAGACATAGATTTGAAATACCTATATTGAAGCCATAAAAAAAACTAGTAAATAAATTTAGTTTTTACTCTTAGACCTATGGAAATGTCTGGCAGTGCAAAATGTCATTTTTAATGTGGTTTACACCAACTTGGTGGTACCCAAAGATGAATGTCAAGTTATGAATGAATGACAGTCATACCAAAAGAGGATATTATCTTTACTCAAACACATTTATATCCTTGTTCTGACTAAAAACAGAACTTAGCTAAACAGGTTGAAAGCTGACATAAGTGAGAATGTGATACAACTTTTGTCTTCTTACTACTATGAATTGCCAGGTTTCTGCTGTTACTTTTTTATACAATTTTAAAATGTTTGTAAAATGGAATATCAGAACTGAAATGGCATCAATGTCAAAGAGAAACAAAAGAGTGTTTACAACTCCAATCTCAATTCTGGGCAACTTTTTAGTCTTAGAGTATATTGCATTTTTCAGTTTTACCAGCTATTACAGCAAAAGTTTCTCTAAGTCTTAGTTGTATTTAACTCTTCAGAATCCACCCATATTGTTCAAATTCATTTTAAATAAATATTTTACTCAAATATTTATATTTCTTTTCTAAGAGATGAACTAACTAATGCTAACAATTGAATAGCTGGCTAATATAATGAGGAAAGCAATAATAATAAACTTGGAAGATGTATAAAAATCAAGAAGTACAGTTGTACTATTTTCCAGTCATCTGTAGTAGACCTTCCAGCCGGACTACCATTCATTTGGGAAAAATAATGCCTTTATAGTTGTAAAGTAAAAAAAAAAAACAAAAAACAAAACAAACAACAAACAACAAACAGGGAGCTGATTAAGGATCAAGAGGGCATACCTTATCTTTAATCTCATAAATATAACCATTTTAATGGTTATATTAAACTACATCCAAAATAAATTATTTTTCTTTCCACCTTTTATTTTCTTTCTGAGATTTATATCTCAGAATCTTAGAAAAGGCTGAAAACAAATTGCCTTCACTTAGAGAATCCACTCAAGCTTATTTTGCTGAAATATTGTAGTGTCTCTATTCCTGTACTTGTGTAAGATATTGAATTGTTTTATTATTGAATTTTACTGCTCTAGAAAATCTTGAAATGAATTGATGCATCTATTTAGCTGATAATTTTTTTTTTCAGTTGTCATCATGTATTGTAGGGAAAATCCTTTAGTATTTTGAATGACTTGGTATGAGAGGTAATGATGTGGGAGAGATCATTTCCTTAAAATCTCTTTTCTTATCATCCCTTTATCTGGGTGCCATAATATTCACTGATTATTTTTTCATGTTAAAATGTGATTGTATTGCTGACTCAATGTCTTTCTGTTTATTTCCTATATAATAATTCAAACACTTTATCCTAGCTTATCCTTTTTACCAAACAAGTGAAAGATACATTTCATTTGGGCCTTTGTGGCAATAGTGTAAAACTTATACCAGTAAAATCAGAGCTTTCCTTTTCAGAAAATTAAAGTACTTCTACTTATAGATAGAGAGATGCTAGATGGATAGAAAAATGATAGCTAGAGAGATGATAGATAGATAGATGATAGATAGATAGATAGATAGATAGATAGATAGATAGATAGATAGATAGATAGATAGATGATAGAGATAGATTATACTCAAATTTTTAAAGTACAATTATTTACTCTTATATTGTTTTTGGAAAAGATTTATTTTATAGTCAGTGATTTGGTAAGTACAAGGCAGGTTATATGTGGTTTGCAAATGAGAGTCAGATAGAAAGAGACTTAAAAAATTAACCCTTGCTAGTTTACTACAGAATGAGGCATCAAAGGTGGTGGAGGTGCAGCAGGGAGGAGGGGAGAGTCTAGAAAGAACTAAGAGTGAAATGGGCACAGTGGTCTATGGCAGCAGGGTATAGGCTAGTTCATGGCGGGTACAGCATGATGGCATTACCTGATGGGACATCCAATATTGCCTCAGTTAAAAATAGATGAATCAAATAGAAAAGTAATTAAATAAAATATTCTATTCAGATTAAGAAAAAAAAAGATATGTGGAGAAATAGGACCCAAGATAATTTCTGAAGTGGAAACCACATCTTCACATATTCATTTATTGTTTATTAAAACTGTGGATGATGACATAGTCAAATGTACAAATATATTTTTACAAATATGCATTAGGTTTATGGTAATAAAAATTTAAGGATTCCTAGTGGACTGGAATGAAGAAAGAAAATCATTAAAGAATGTGACTAGCTCATCTCAGAGTCCTTATGTCTCTTATACCCCAACTTGATCAACATTTGATAAATATGAATATACTTCTCATCCATGGAAATTGAGACTATATAATTAAATATGTGTTGTACCTTATTTATCCCCATCCCTGAATTAAAAAACAAATTAGATTTTAACTATGTCATTTAAAGTGGTTGAAAGTTGTCATTCATTTCCTTATAACAAAAAATGAAGTGAAATTATTCAGAAACAAACATTTATTTTCCTAGAATCCTTCAAATAAGCAAAATCACAGCAAAATAGGTGAATCTAGACATTCACAGCTAAAATATAAATATCACAAACAGTACTCTTGAGAGTCATAGCTTTACAGGAACTAAAAAAAAAAACTTTTTTTTAATGAATTACTAGAAGATATGTCTAATTTTTCATGGCCTTTATATTCAAGAACATCATCAGATCCTATAGGTAAAAAGTCAAAATCAGGAAAATCCACCTCCTCTTAATATGTACCAGGGTTCTAGTTGAGGTGAAAGAGAGTCACCTTGGACAAATATTCCCAGCGTGTTCTACATTTCAGATTTATGTTTCATCTAATGAGAAGATAATAGTTAAGAAGCACAATGGATGACACAACCCAGGCTGACAGGCAATTAGACTGATATTTAGTCATAAGATTATAGACAGCTCCCTTTCATCTTATTTTCTCACAAAACAACCCAGTGTAAAAGCAGCACATCAAAAAAGAAATATTTTAAAGGCACAAGCAGTGTCTAAAGAACAGTTGTCAGGAAGAATAGAAAAACCTAGAGGCTATAAAAATTCAAGACACAAGAGACATTATTTGATTTATCTTTGATAGGGTTAGATACAAAAAAAGACTTCAAATCCAACCCAACATATAACCCTATTAACAGAAAACAATGATACAAGTCTATTTGACACATTCGTCTTAAAAATAGAAAAAAAAAGAAAAAAGAAAAAAAAAAGCAGAGCTCCAAATGGAGTCATTATGCAATGCCTCCAGTAGATTTAAGAGCTAATCTCACTGCAGTTTCAACCTTCCCCACAATGTGAAGTTCTAGATTGGGGAAAGTTAGATAATCTGCATGATAGTGTTCCCCTAACTGCCAGGGCAGGATTATGATTTTACCTGAAATATCTTTCCTCTTTTGTTATTTATCATGTCCCATCCTATATTCATTTATATATAAACACTTCATTTTGTATAATCCCTGGCAATATCTAGAACTAGCTTCAATTCATAAATCATTTAGTAAAATCAATCAAATCTTTAAATTTGTGAATTTGATTTTCACAATTTCTGATACTTCATGCTTGACTTTCAGTATATAAGACCTCATTGAATTAATTTAAGAATCCATTATAATATGTATATATATATTTTTTTTTCCTAGTGCGTGCCATTCTCAATGGTTTACTTCAATCTATAATATCTATAGATACTACCTAGACTGTCTACTCTAAAATCTTGAGTCATATCTAGAATATACAGTATTCTTTAATCTCATTTTCAGTTTAACATTGTAAAATTATCACTAGATAATTTAACATTTTGGAGGAAAATCTGCCTCCCCCAAATATGTCTTTTTGATAAGGATTATTTTTATAGAAGAGACTTATGAAGGCTTTTATAAGAGACTTTGTGCTTATAAAAGAAAATCTTCCTTTGTAGGGGGTGTTTGCTCACTTTACAGGGTAAACCTAACTCTTATCAATGGAGAAGACAGAGATTTAAATCTGCAAAATGTTCATCCTTCTGTTTCTGTGCTTTTCTTGCTGCCTCCCATGACTGATATTTTCCTTCCCCTAATATCCTTTTGTCTCTAGCGGATGTTATTTTAAGATAGTGACTTACGTCATTTTATTGATCCACTCACTTTTAGTGGACTCGCCATTGTGTACAGAGGTATAATTATTCTTTGCTTCAAATCATTAGTCTCACTTATGCTTGTTTAATACATGTGAGCTTAAAGAACTTAGAGATATAGGAAATATTCCTCTCCTCAGACATAATATATTTAATATCAAGTTGTAAATGTGCACAAATCTGATCACCCCAAGATTATCAGATCTGGGTTCTCAATGTTCTGCTTTTACATGTAGAATATCTTGATCTGAGAGCAATGCAATTGCTTGAGGCGAAGGACAAGTTTCTGTTCTTGCCCAAGTTCTTAACCTGTACCTAATAAAAGAATATATCCTCATATCTAAGCTTATAGCATTTTCCTAATAGGAAAATTGATATTCTTCTCCCCCTTGTATGACCTGGAAGCATATAATGAGATTGGGGTGGAGGAGGGAGTTGTTGTTATTCTAATTGTTGGTTTATGAGTGTATAAATACTTTCTATGTAAGGCTGTCATCTTTATTAACAGAGTAAATATGAGAATCAACTTGGTAATCCCTTCTTGTCTGTGATGTCAAAGTTTTTCCTCTCTTTGCCTAAGCACGAGATAAATATTCCAAGTTCAATTTGTCATTATTTTGAATTTACAACCACACAACTTTTCCAAACCTCTTGTAATATTGATTTTTCATTTGCTAACACATCTGAAGCTTTTTTGATTACTTGTTCAGTCTGAAAACCTTATAGGTATATGAGATGATTCCTTTACATCCCGACAAAGGGTAGTCCACAAAAACATTCATGCTTTCCTTTCAAAATTCCCTAAATCTATAGCTATATGCATAAAGTAAGATGCAACCAACTTTCCCCACAATTTTTCAACCCATATTCCTCAAAGATAATACTTCAGGAGAAGAAAATCTCATTTCATGATAATCCTAATAGATATGTTTATTATAAATGGAATATTAAATTTATTATTTTAAAGGATCTGGATCTAAAATCTATCATTTGTAAAATTAAGTTATTATTGTGCTGAGACTAACAGAATACCCTGAAAGTAACTACCAGGAGGTTAATTACCAAGTTCTCTTGAAAGTCAGTAATATTGTTTATTTTACTTTTTTTTTTTTAAGCAGCCTTTTCCACTAAAGAAGTCCTTAGGGTATTTATGCCTGAAGAACATTCCTATTAGCATATATATTTTTTTTAGCTTTCTCTGAAAAGATCCAGATTCCAAATGAAATTTACTTCTTAGAAGAGAAATTCTAACATATTTGTAAATACCAGTGAAACACTTCTAAAATAAACCTTTTGCTTCAGATACACTTACATGCCTCAAACTGTTGTGAATTTAGAATTAAAGTTATATTTGTTTCAAAGGAAAATGTAATAGTGCATGTTTCAAGTTACTCCTATGACTTTATCTTGACATAATAAACAGTTTTGAAATATAGTACTTACATCAATTCACATTGTCAATGAGAAAGTTCATTCAGTTTTGCCATAATCCTGAGAAACTAATTAGTTCTATGTCTACATCTACTGTCATTACTAAAGGGTGATATATTTATTAAGCAGACATTGTACAAAAAATTTGACTTCCTATGATGAATCAACATTTTGAACAGTTTTAGATCACAAAAAAAGAATACATACTGCAATTATAGAATTGGAATTAAGAATTTAAAGGTCATTCAAAGGTGCCCCCACTCACTACTTTTTCTTTCTTAAAAAATACTGTTTGTTATTTATTACAGACCTCACCGTGAACAGAGTGGTCCTGGCTTCCTGTTACTCCGCAATAGTCCTCCAAACAGCCACTCTCAGTGAATCATGGTAAGTAAGTGTCAAGATGAACTCTATTTTTCATTTTCTTTTGGATCCAACTTTCTCTTTGTGTTGCATATATTTCTGCGACTATTGCCCCAATTCTGCTTGAAGATTCAGAGGAATGAAAAAACATATTACACGATCAGACACCATTCATTTTATAAAAGTTGAGAATCTTGAAATATTGTTAGCTTACACCAAAAGGATCTGAACAATTAATTGACCCAAATTCACTCTCTTCAGAGTCACCAATCAAAATATTAACTTTTTTTTCTGACTATAAGATTCTTGAAGTACATTTGCTCTATGTAAGGGAAACGTGGAAATTTTGCAGAAGTAATGTTTATGTAGGAAGTAAATGAAAATAGCTCAATGAACTTGACATCTTGGCAAATATTCGCTTTTTCTTGGCAGTTAAGGGGACACAAGATCAAGTAATTCAATCCATAATCTTGTACAACTTACAATATGAAACAGGAATAGGAAATAACAATAGGAATAAAATTCATAAAGGGGA
>PVHY01031167.1:0-12846 GCA_004024945.1 Uropsilus gracilis
CTGTTCACATCTATTTATCAAAATGCTGTTCACATCTGTTTATCAGTCCTCACATCAAAAAATCAATTTTGGAACAACATAGCTCTTATTCACATCCTTTTTCTTATTGCCAATATTGCTGATTACCTGTCATGAAATAAACATAGGTGTTGGCTCAAGAGACGAAACTGGAGCACAGTATGAGGTACTAGAAGATTGCAGAGAGAGGGAAATGAAGTTTAGAAAGCATGGGGGTGCAGGAAACTTTGTAGAATATTTTTTTTCAAATCTGTATGAAAAAAATCTGATAGAATTAATTTTTCTAACTTTGACAACAGTTTTAAAAAGCTTACATGACACTGTCAGAAATAATTTATGAAACTGAAACCTTTTCTAAACGATCAGTAATTAAACACAAATTTTTATCAACTATGAAAGAGGAAACACTGAATTACTTGTGAATTTTCTCCATGAAAATATTATAAAATTGATGCTATCAAAGACTTTTCAAACAGAGTGTAGGGGAGAAGAAAGTCTCAGAGGTGACAGAAGTTAATAACAATATTTTAATTTTCACACTGATATAGCATTTGTCATTATTTGAAATTCAAATTTGTTATAATTTTTTCTATTTGAAAATAATTCATGTTCACATCTACTTTTGTATTAATGATCAGGTACTCTGTTACATAAAGATGTGCTCTGAAATTATGGGTCCACAAAACCTTAATCTTTCCCTGCTTCCTCTCTGTGACTAAATGTGCAAGCTGTGACCCAAGGTAAATTCTGATGCACCCAGGGTAGTTTCTTTTTGGGTTAGTTGTTGAAATTCTGCCTCTAACAGTACAAAGTTCATACTCTGTTTATATGGTTACCATGACAGAATATGAGTTTTTTTTAATACTTAATATAGAACCTAATACAGTTAAGGAGTCCAATTCATTCACAAGGCCTGGAAGTTACATTCTTTCCTTTTGAATTAGGTGGTTAGCAGAATAGTAGCTACTAGTATCTTGGCATCCTGATCTTAGCATTTGTCACTGTTGATACGGCAAACAAAACTCTGGGGAAGGAGAGAATGGGCCAACTGCTGAAAAATCTGCTTTTTTGATCATCTCTATGATTGTAGCCGCAGGTCACTGAATCCCAAGTGATACTACACCTGCCTCCATTGGTCTAGGTGTGCTGGTATCTGTTCTGATTTGTGGATGCCCAGGCACTACCAGGTGTTAAATATTTTGTGTGTCATCTTGCAAACATCTTTGGAAATTACACTTGGGAATCTGTCACTTCACACAACTGATTTTGAATAATGCAGTCAATAAATGTAGCCAATTGTCTTTGCTCTGGTTTCCTGGACAACACACTGTGAGACCTAGTGTTTCTGGGCAGACAGGATCCAGGAGAGCTCTTGGCAACATCATCCCCTAGAGCAACGAGGGATGCAGAATTGGGCTGATACAGAAATGGGAACTGATTCCATGGGGAGGCTGGAGTGTGGATTTGCCCTTCACTGAGTGTCATTACTGAGTCAAGGAGGCCTCAGTGTCTTGCATTACCAGTTACTAGATGCTTGGGATGCGCTGAAACCATCCCTTCCCAGGGTGGGGGATGTGCCAGGGAGCAACTCAGTGTTCAGCAAGGCCTTGTTGTGGCTTGAAATCCCCCTTGCTGGGAGGGGATTTTAACAGTTCAGAAAACCAGCCTCACTGTCACCTCCAGCTAGTTGTACAAAGTGTTCCAGCATACCATAGTGGTTTAAGAATGAAAGATTCCAACCAGCAATTAGTAAAGATTTTGGATTTCCTTATAGATTTGTGATGATTTCTTTGTTTTTACTTATTAAATCTTTCAAGATTTTAAGGAAGTTTACAGATTTAAAATGATGTCAGGGTTAATTCAGGCTTATCTCTGTTAGGTGTTTGGGAACAAATTTAATTGGCAGAAAATATTCCTTTAATAGTGAGTGGTGGTCACTCTGTATTATCAAACAACTGAGAACTTTCTGGGAATGACCATCACAGATGGTCTAAAGTACCAGATGATCTAAAGTGCCAGAGGAAGAGCTAAATTACCCTGCAAATAGCAGGCCCTGGAGACTGGGCTGGCAGCTGGAGGGGAGTGGATGGGAGCCAAAGCAAGCAACATGGCAATGGGTAAGGTTTTACATGGATGAATGGGGTAGGGGGTGAGGAGAGGGGTGTGGGATAGGGGGGATTCTGAAATGAGAGTAAGGGATATTTAGAATGAAAAATCCTAGTTTCCTGATTAGAGTGTTTGGCTGTGCTCTGTTCCTGTGTAATCAGTCTCTGTTGCCCTAAACCTGCTCTCCACAAGTGCTGTGGTGCTGTGGGCAGAAGGGATTGAAAGCTGTACTCAGTGTGGTGGGTGGTAGAGAAAAGGGCAGCGTGGTCAGAGGAAGACCAGGAAAACTGGGAGGAATCCAGAGGAAGCATGGACTGAAGAGCCTGCTATGGATTGAATGTGTGTGTCTTCTCCTCCCCTCGATCCAAATTCATATGTTGAATTCTAACACCTCAACCCCCTGCCCACCCACTTCCACTTCCTCATGTGATGATATCTGAAGGTGGGGATTTGGGAAATTGTTCAGGTCATCAAAGTAAAACCTTGATAAATGAGATTAGTGCCCCAAACAGATCTCAGAGAGATTCCTTATCCCTTCTGTCATGTGCAGTTACAGAGAGAAGATGGCCACCTATGGGGAATTGGACTCTCACCAGACACCAGATCTGTCAGCATTGTGATCCTGTGGACTTCAGCTTCTGGATATGCAGGAAATAAAGGTTTGTTGTTTAAGGCATTCAGCCTATGGTGATTTTGTTATGGCAGCCTGAATAGACTTACAGACCCAAGAGCCCAGGAAAAAATGCATGGTTCTGTCACAGTTGTTCCCTTACCCTTTGCAGCCCCCAGTAAACCCAGAGATGGAAAAAGAGGGTCTCTGGGCTTCCCTTATTAAAGATTGGGGTTTAATTCAGTTTTATCCAGATCTCAGAGAACAATGGGACCCCAGCAGGCAGAATAACTGATGACTGCTGGGCACATAATAGCTATGTAAGCAAGAAGTTCCTTCACAGGGGTGTTGTGGGAGAAAGGTAGGGGGGGAGGGGGAGGATATAAAACTGGGAGGTAGGATTCTACAGTGGAACAAGGTTAAACTCCTTATTCTCGATATTTTACTCTAGTTCCTTCTCTGACTCCTTACATAAAAATCTGGGTAATACTGGATTGCTCCTTTTAAAATTTAGCATTAATCCATCATTGTATCCATGCCCAAGGAAGAAAAACGTTTAGACATATTGTAGAACAGCAGTTCTCTCTGCTGGCTGCCTATCAAAATTACCTGTGAAGGTTTTAAATATACAAATGCTAGCTGCACATTCAGAAATCCTGGCAGCAAGTCCTTGGGTATGTGTGTGTTTGAACAACTTCATGGAGTTTCTGATGAACAGCCAGGGCTAGGTGCCATAAGTGTAGAAAATCATTTGATAAAATTCACAAGAAGAGAAATAACCATTTTTCAAAAGTTGAAGATCAAAATTAAATATGTCGTTATTTTAAGAGGAAGCTAAGCCAATGTATCCTCATCGTGCTTTTAGTTGGAGCTATGAGACCTATTACAACCATTAACTAGAAATGTGAGAAAATGAAATAACATCCTGGAAAATTGTACTTCATGGAAAATGCGACTGTGTTTTTCCTTAAAAGGAAAGCGTGGGTGTGTATTAAAGGGATGATAGGATATATAGAAAAAATTTAGGACAAGAAACCTCATTTTTTTAAACAAGTACTCAATTATGTTACTCAACGGATGGTCAATTATGAGACTGGGTCAAAGTGACACCAATGAGTGATTTTAAAATTCACTTTAAATCAGGTCTTAAGAACAGCCCTGATTCAAGACAGAAGTCAACCAGATTCCTTGAAGCTAGCAGAACAGAGATTTGAAAATAAAGAGCTATTCTAATGCCAGAACTGATAGTATAAAAATCATTGAAATGAGTAAAATAACTCTTTGGAGGGTTTTATGTAGGTGTAACTTCAACTGCTTAAATTTTGCTTATATAGAGATTTAACCCTTGTGCAATTTTTTTGGTAGAACCCTTGTAGTTGATATCAAATACCACCAAAATTATTATTTGATTATAGGGTATCCTGATCACACTGATTTGATTTACTCAGAGCTAATAGAATAATGACATGTATATTCTAAATTTTAAGGAGAGTGGGAGGTGGGTAAGTGGTTACATGGTTCAAATGCAGTGAAGATGAATTTGTTTTTCAATTCTGGGAATTACAGTTATGCAATTAAATGGCTGACATCCAGTATTTAGTGAGTCGCTGAAAGCACCTGTCTCATGTTTGAGGTGGCCTGGCAGGTTCACGGAAGGAAAATATTCAGAGGATAAAAGTCCTTGCTGGTGACAGATAGTCAATTTAATTACTAGAATATGTTGTGTATTTGGATATGTTGTGACTTTTATACTGAACATCACCCTGACAACTTGGAGATTTATGTTTTTAGAAAACATCCTAAGTAGGGTTAATTTTCTGGTTGTCACTCAAGTTGAGCCAGGTGTATTTCCTCAGTTATTATTGTCCGCTTTTCTTCCTTGTGGTTTAATCCTGCTGAGTGATGTCTCTCAAAAAAAATACGAAGAACTTCCTTCCATAAGTATGGCTGTATCAACCTGACACTGCTAGGGTGACTGGAGTGAACTGACAATGATTCTGATAGGAGAAAAAAGGTTGAGTCTGGTGTAGGAAGTTTCTAATTCCATCAGTTAATAATGAAATTTTAAAAGGCTCTTAGAAGTGAGAGTCAGCATAGATGAATCCCTTTCTCTCCTTTTAAATGTTCGTCTCTACCTAGATCTCATTGAGATGGTCTAGCTATCTGCCACCTGTTGAGTCCATCCCCACTGTGGTTCCTTGTGTTGGACCTCATTTCTTTCTGGCACTATGCCATTAGCATCCCATCCAATTTCTTGAAGTAAACCTTGCAGATCTGACACATTGCTTGAAAACAGGACCATTTTGGTGGCCAGTGAATGAAAACTTGAACCAAAGTAACTTATACCAAAAAAAAAAAAGGAACTTACTGACTCTTGCAACCAAAGTGTACAGGATCTCAGGAGAAACTTGAGGTGTCCTCGAAGGATGGACATGGCGCACACTTCTCTCTCCATTCATGACTCTACTCGCAGGGTTGTTGTTGGCTGATAGACTAGTTTCATGAGACTTGAAAATACGATCTTCTTTTAAAAGGTCCTTATTTGTAAGTTCTTTTTTTTTAATATAAGCAATTTTATTTTGTTCTTTGGGTTACAACCTCTCTGTTATATATATTTTTCCCCCTCCCTCCTCCCTCCGGTGCTCCCTCCATTCTCTCACACTCCACTCTTCGTAATTTATTAGCTGTGCTGAGTCCATTAGTCTCTTTGCTGTGTTAGTATCTTTTCTCTGGGTGAGGGACTGCGTTGTTGGGTCCAGGCGAATCTTGCTGTTCAATTTTCAGTCTTAAGTTTGCATTGGGTGGCCAGGTTATATTCGTTTGTGATCTGTCCATGTTTTCTTGCTGCAGGCCATCCTCTCCAATCCAATCCCATCTCCATTGCTTTGCTGCATTTTCTTATGGCTCTGGTGTCGGGCTTTGGGGGTCTTGCCCCCTGCCAGTGTTCGTCAAGAAATTTCTGAGTTCAGCCTGCTTTTTTTTTTTTTTTTTCGGAGACTAGGTCTCGCTATTTTTGCCCGTGGAATCACAGGCTTTCGTTGCCCAGGGTACCATGGACTCAAGCAATCCCCAGCCTCAAGCTTCCCAGGTGGCTGGGATTACAGGCGTGCGCCACCACGCCCAGCTATTTTTTTGGAACTAGGTCTCATTACGGGTCCCGGGCGGGACTTAACCGGCGATCCCTATCCCTGGCCGCTTCATAGGCTGAAGCTTACAGGTACGAGCCACCGTGCCCAGCCCATGAGTTCAGGCTTCTGCGAGTGGCCTTTGAAAGTTATCTCCTCTGCTTCCTTTTGCAGTTTTGGTGTGGGGCCCATTATCCCCTCTTTGGTCATCCTCTCCTCTCCCTTGATGAGAGGAGGGTGTGTTGCTCTCCTTGCATATATATCCAAATTAAAGTCCCAGGTTTTGGCCCGGACAGTGTAGAAGTGCGCCTGGTGACATTGTGTCTCTATGGTTGTTTTTCTGGTCTAACTTATACTGGTTCACTTGGCTGTCCATCTGCTGTGTCCAGCTCCGGTCTGTGGGCTGGACTTTTGCCTGGTCCCTCACCCGTTCTATGTTGGGGTTGCTGTTGCACCTATTCTGGTTGCTCTGAAGATTAGCTGGAGTAAGAAGTAAGAGAGAGATGGAGGGGCCCTCCGACCTCCACCCCCCTTGTCCGCGTGCCAGAAGGTCCCAGCACGGGGGCAGGCTGACCCGAGGACCGCTCGCCCTTCCATGCGCCCCGGCTTCCGGGGCTGGGGGCTTCATGGTGCCGCCCAGGCCAGCTTGTAAGTGGCTGCGGCCACTTACTGGCAGGTGGGGACTCGCCCCCCATCCCGTTCCCCCATGGGGGAACTTACCCAGGAGGCCCGATGCCCCTCGCTCCCCGCTGGCAAGAGCGCTCTCAACGCCAGGACCCACCCTGGGCCGCCGGCAGCCGCCTCTCCCCATCTTCTTTTTTAAGGAAACAGTGTTTAAGCGTATGTCCTTTATTTCTCTGACAAGACTGATTACAAAATCACTTTGCAAAGTTACAAATAATTGACCATGAAATCATAAAAAGAAATTAGTTGCAGATTAGTAATTAGAAAACAAAAATGTTTGCATTTGATAATTTACTGTGGAATAATTATGTATCTTTACATGCCTCAATTTGGGTATTAGTATTTACTTGTCTAAACAACTAGCTTTATTTTTTTTTAAATTGTAGGTTTAACAATATTTCTTGCAACTTTTAAAACTAACAAACTGACAGCAAAACTAAAGCAAGGGACCACCTCAGGTCAGGGAGGATGGGTATGGGAAATTGGGATGGCAGTTCACAAGTGAAAGGGTGGTAGTAGAACCTTGGGGTATACAACAATGTAAAAAAATATATGTAATCAATAAAGTTTAAAATAAATAAATAGACAATATTTCTTGCAACTTTGTAGGAGCTAAATAATGTTTGAATAGTTTTGAGAAGCTATTCTTCATGGGGAGAAATGCTATAATAGCTTAAAAATTTATCTTTAAATCTAAAATATTTAAAAGTAATATGCATATAATGTGACTAAATTTTATCAGCAGTTGATTTTTATATTGAAGAAATCTCTATAAATAAATAGTGCTACAGTGTAAGTGATGGTTCTTGTGGAGGTCTTTAGAGTTTAATGATTTAAGGGCATAATGCAGGGAAAATATAGGATACCTTGCTTGAGTAAGCCTTCAGTCAATATTAGGTATAATTATATTCAATTATTTCTCAGCTTTGGGTCATAAACTCTACATTTTTTTTCTTGGCTTGTCCTTCTAAGTCTCAGTGGTTGTTCTAGAATTTCTATGGAGAAAAGCTTTGGACAAGCAATCTGGTTGGAAAGAACTCTGCAAGATTTGGCTTGAAGCAGTGTTTGCATTGTAAATATATCCCTTCTTCGAGTTCAGATTGAATGTTGGGGTGAGCAGAGGGCGGGCTAAGAGGGATTACAGAGGAAATGGATACTGAAGTTTTCCTATGCATTACTGATGTACCCTTCCTGGTCCAAGGCTATTTGGTTCTGGCTTTCCAAATGTTCAGTCATCAATAATCAGTTTTCTGTCCACTTCTGCCTGCTGGCTAAGTTTTCTCAGATCCATGATTCCTTCGAATCTTTAGTGGCTGCAGTTTCCAGACTTCTGGGCATTGATTCACCATATCCTCCATATTTCTGTCCTGGCTCCTATTTCCAGCTCACTGTTCCAACTTGATGATGGGCTTACCTCCTGAGAACAGGGGTGCTGGCTTGGAGTATTTGGATATGCTTTTTTCTTTGCCTGAAGTGTTCTGTTCCCTCTTGATGGCCTAAGAAACTTTTTATCCATAAACATTCAATTTTAAGTCAGTGGTAGGGCTTTTCTTCTTCAGAGTAACATGCACTCTGAAAGGGTGTTTCTTTAGAGGACTCTCACAGCATGCCACTGGTACTGACGTGTCTGTATATTTTATCTGCGTCTTTGTTTTTAGATGTGAGCACCTTGAGTTCAGGAATTTTCTTGGTATACCTTGTTACTCCTGGTGTTTATTGCAATGAGTGATGTTTAAAAGAATGAACCTTTGTTAGGTTGGAGTAATGAATGAAGTGCCTTGAAATTACTTTCCTAGAAGAATCCATCTATTCAGAAGTGAGTTTCTTGAGAACATGGGAGTGATGAGTTACCCATAGGATGTGCTCTACTGCCTAAGTCATTCAAGAAACAAAAACTGTAGGGCTACTTTGAGAAGAGCAATCAATAATCCTTTTCTCCATAATACTGCTAAGCCCATAAAAGAGAAATTCTAAAGACTTGGTTTTACAGACCTTTTACTGTCATTCTTCCAGTGCCTCCATAGCCTCCCAGATCTCCTATGCAATTTCCAGTTTTACGAGCTGGGGAGGCTTTCTATCATCAGATGTTCTGTGGGAAAACTCGTTGGGCCTACAAAGGGAGGGGCTGAGAAAATGATCTTGCAGTTGATGGGATTTTTTTTTTATAAGAATGACTCACTGATAGAATGCACGCAGCCACCAATAATGCTTTAAAAATGTACCTATTGTCAAAAATTTTGGGCATATCATCAAATAATTACATAATGGGGTTACAGAAGCCAGCAGCAGATGCTGGATTCATACTTTCCTTGCCGAGCAGGCTTCGCCTACATATGCCAAAACAACAGCAAAAGTTCAGATCAGTAAGCTGGGAATAGGACAGGACATTCCAGGGAAAAGACCTTTCACTGATAGGAAAAATCTTGGATTTGATTTCCTACCCTGGTATATCTGATTACTATGAAATTTAAGCTCATTTCAATGTTGAATAGTGGGTAAGAATTTAAGTCCAATGTCATATGGCCTAAGACCAGATTCTTTTTGTAAAAATAAAAAAAAAAAATTCTTATTTTCATAATACATTGACCATATTTGTGTAGTTATTGTTCTCTGTAGGTATGGCCCTTCCCTCAATAATGCAATCATAAGCTACTGCCCTGCTTTCCTCCATTCCTCCGCTTTCTCCCTTTCCTCCTTCCCCACTCCAGTCCCTCCAACTTCTCTCTCACTTCATGTTGCAGATCAATGCTTGGTCTACTGGTTTTGTCTTTTTTTTTGAGCAATGTCCTTTTTCTTGGGTAAGGACCTGAGCTCCTTACTGCTGTAAGATTTAAATGAGATAATAGATATAAAGCACTTAGCATAATGTCTGGCACATAAAAAGTATCTACTATTATTTTCTCAGAAAACTAAAGGAAAAGTATTTACTAAATGCCTATTATGTGGTAGACAAAGTAAAAGTTGCTGATAAAATATGAATTGTGTTAATCTTATTACGTGAAAAGAGATCAACATATAGAAGAATTAGAAAATATAGGGATGTGTATGAGAGAAAGATAAAGGGGAGAAAAATTCTACTATTTAATAACAACCATTGTCAATATCTTCATAAGCAATCTTTCAGAACTTTTGATATATATTAATTGATACACAGTGCATTGCTATACAGATATTTGTATATGCAAATTTTAAAAGAAAGATCATTTTGCACATTCATTTTTATCTGCTTTTCCATTTTTGCATTCACTGTATCTTTAACATCTTTCTATGCAAAAGGCATTCTTAAATTTTAAGAGTTTGCATTCATTTTACCTTGACTTTTTAAAATTTAAGTCACTTTTTGCTTGACTGTTTTTATTAAATGGTGAGAATTTAGAAATGCAAATAGAATTATAAAAACTATAGTCTTGTCATCACATATCAAAACAGTTATAGACCAAGTCTCTGAGGCCTTTAGTGAGCTTCCCTGGGAATTCAAGTGGCAGCAGGATTATAATTGAATTTTCCATTTTCAGCTGAAATGCTGAAAAGTAAAAGAAAGACAAAATGTGAGGGCTATGAGGTCAGACATGAGAATTTTCCAGAGAGCAAAACCTATTGCATATACTGTAGGATTTTTATGAAGGCCATGTATGTGTCATAGGGTCCAGGGGAAATGAAGCAGAAAGAGACACTGAAATTTTATGTTCTTAGTTTTGTGGTAAGCTCTGAAGAGTCCCACTCACCTCCACTCTTCACTGCAGGGCGCCCCAGGAGATGTTAGCACCTGTATTTCTCTCCCATCAACTATTGCCTAGCAGGTCTGTGGGAACTCTTGACCTCTCCATGCCCTTGGGCTTTTGTGAACTACTAAAACAAGAGCTGTGGGATTGAAAATCTTGGGTGTTACCAGGCACATTCTTTAAAATGTGAACCAAACAAAAGCCCACACCCTAAAATCTCTCCTGAGAACTGGTCATTACTTCCTTTTGGTTCCACCTTTCTCTACCATGCAACAAATGGGAGACCATTTGAGTGACAAGTAGAGCTGCCACTTTTATTGGCTGTTATTGGGCCCGCTGGAGCTAGGGATAATGTTAGACAGCAATCTCAAAAACAATGCAGCCTAATACGCTATAGAAGCATGTTCTTGTTAAAATAACGTTTATTATAGAAAATTTGCCCAAAATGTGGAAGATAGAGATAGGAAGGAAAATATAAACCAAGTGTAATCCTCTTGCCATTGCCATTTTAGTGGCCACTTGCCCAATATTTTCTATGTACCTTTAATTCCAGAAAATTAGCAAAAATGAGATCATAGTGAACATGTTTTTATAACCTGCCTTTTTACTTAACAAAGCATCAGGAATATCTTTTCATGTCATTAAGTGCTTTTTAACATTAAGTTTTACCTTCTCTATTTAATTTTTAAGAGGTACTGTTACAACACTACTCTGCTTTATTTTATTTGAACTGAGATACCTACTTTTTTTTTTTTTTTTTTTTTTTTTTTTTTTTTTTTTTTTTTTTTTTTTTTTTTTTTTTTTTTTTTTTTTTTTTTTTTTTTTTTTTTTTTTTTTTTTGAGACTAGGTCTCGCTATTTTTGCCCGTGGAATTGCAGGGTCTCGTTGCCCAGGGTACCACAGACTCAAGCAATTCCCAGCCTCAGCTCCCCAGGTAGCTGGGATGACAGGCGCGCACCACGCCCATATGTTTTTTTGGAACTAGGTCTCGCTATGAGCCCCAGGCGAGGCGGGACTCAAACCCACCGGCCTCTTCATAGGCTGAAGCTTACAGGCACGAGCCACTGTGCCTGGCCCTGCGATACCTGTTTTACTGATAAAACTGCAGCAACAGCAGCGACTCAAGTTTCTTTGTTCTGGTTCTTTTTTTTTTTTTTAAATAAAAGGAAGGTTCTTTTCTCTATCCATCTTCATAGTAGTCAGTTCCAGTTCTTTCGTTAATTTACATTACTCACTCTGAAGAACATCGCTTACCCTGGTACCTGCAGACCAACAGCACTGTTTTCCAAACTGCGCATGCCAGTAAAATGTAACCCTCTGGCGCCTGGCTTCCTGGTTCTGTGTGTCCTGCTAAATGAAGGGAAACCACGTGCCTGATCTTTCAGTGAGATAGCAGTTCCTTTGCCTAGCCTCGAGCCAGCCAGTACGTTAGCATGGGTTGCTTCTGGAGTCATTTTGTCACAAACCTTTTTTTTTTTTTTTTTTTTGCTGTGGTATTTAAAACAGGAAAAGTCTTATGATGAACCTTGAGCTCTTTCCAGAGTCCACTGAAAAATGATAATTTTTCAGAAGCCACTAACTTAACTAGTTTTCATTGCGGTTGATCTCTTTTTCACTCCTGAAAAATTTGACACCAAATTATTTTCTTCCTAAGTGAGAAACTTCACAGGGAGCTCATTACTACAAGCTGAAATAGATCAAGGAAATAACTTACAGATACAAAGCAAAATGTATTCTGCTTCTGTCAACTATGAAAATGCACCCCTTATGTCACGCTGTTGATTTCTCAGATGCTTCATCTTTATGTAATGCGTTTCTGGGCCTGGCTGACTTCAGCCGGGTTCTGGCTCCCTGACTGTTTTTTTCTTGTTTGTTTTCTCCTCTATATTCCTTTGTTTGATATCTTTAGAAGTTTCTACTCACCAGTTTCCTTCCACACCATACTATGCACTTTTTGGTGCTGTTCAAACTCCTTCTAAGATTTTAATGTTTTGTGGTAACATTTGTTTACAACACTATGTATATCAGAGGCCTAGAAGTGTTATCGGGGGATAGGGACACCCCCGTTTAAATTCCTCCTTCCTATGGGTTCTCCCGCCTGCGCGCAGCAGCTGCTCAGATATCAACCTTAACAACCAGGATAGACAAGAGATTTATTTACAGATACGAAAAAAAAAAACAAACTTAAAGAGTCCACACCCTCACAAATGTTCCAAACGAATAGAGCCCCACATCTGCTCCTCAAGGAGCTTCGTGGGGTTTACCTCAGTCTTAGGGCACTTCTGGTTGGAAATGCCAGGACCTTGACTCCCAATCCTGTCGCTCCAGTTGGCACCAGATGAATCCAACCAACACAGGTGGGGCTCAGATGGTCTCCCAAAGGCAGGCCTGTCCGAGTGTCACCGCACTTCACCCGGGTCACCTCTCCTCCGCCTTCACACAGGTCTTGCTCCTCAGGAACCAAGTGCTGGGGAGGTGAGGAAGCTCCAGAGGACCCCGCCGGGTCCTTCTTCCGAGGCCCCAAACTTCCGCGCCTGATCCCAATCTCCAGGCTCTCGCTCTCACTCCACTCTCCACGCTC
>PVHY01031168.1:0-12836 GCA_004024945.1 Uropsilus gracilis
GGGCACGGTGGCTCATGCCTGTAAGCTTCAGCCTACGAAGCGGCCGGGGCTAGGGATTGTGGTTCGAGTCCCGCTCAGGGCAAAAAGAGTGAGACCTAGTTCCAAAAAAATAGCTGGGTATGGTGGCACGTGCCTGTAATCCCAGCTACCTGGGAAGCTGAGGCTGGGGATCGCTTGAGTCTGTGATACCCCGGTCAACGAGAGCCTGCAGTCCCATGGGCAAAAAATAGCGAGACCTAGTCTAAAAAAAAAAAAAAAAAAAAAGTGAGAACTAGTTTCTAAATAAATAAATTGGATTCTTATCAACTTGAAGGTCAGCTTTCTGTCAGTCATTTCCATTTCTTCCTGGGTGGCACTGGGTTTGACCCCATAACATCATGGTCAGTGGTTTCTATCATTTTCTACACCAATGAGCAGGCCGAAGCTGCTGTGGGCCAACGGGAAGAAACAGGGTTGCTGTGTGCTGTTCAAGCAGCTTCCACTCCTTTTCTTTCACCGAGCCTTCTGCACATGACTTTAATTAATAGAGATGACAGATTGTGAAGGCAAGAGTTTAATGCCATCAAAAAGGTTTTTATTCCATTTTGTGAGGGGAGGGAGCATGCTAGGTAATGGAAAACGCTCTGGGGAAGCACCCATGTCCATGAGGAGACAGAGAGGAAGAACAAGGTAACATAGACTACAATCTTATTTGTATTTTCTTCAATAAAAACAAGACAAAATAGGAGAAAATGTTTAAAATTGACTAGTGGGCATTGGGGCTATAGATACTTGACTGGTACCAGGCCTTGGTTCGTTCCACCAGGCATGTGGAATATTGACTAGTGCTGTGAGTGTGAGTGACATGAAAGAGGTTTACAGTGTACACCCAGAAGAACCTTTTGATAACCCTAAGAATTTCCTGGCTGGGGAGAGCCATCTCTCCTGAATCAGGGAAGACACAAAGACCAGAGCATCAAGACTGTAGACACTAAGTAGATACCATTAGAACACTTTCATTTCCTTTTCTTGCCTCACTGTATGGGCTAGATTCTCCAGCACATGAACCAGAGATAGCACTGCCTTGTTCTTGATCTTGGAGGGAAAGCAGGAATAGGATGAGGTGCCATGGATAGGCAAGGGGCTGGAGCAGTGATGAACATGGGCAATAAGGAAAAGAGAATTGAAGCCTTGGAGAACTCAAGGAGGGTCTAAGCTTGAGACCCATAGATTCTGTGGTGTAGTCACAAGGCAGCATCCGGAAGGGGCAGCTCTGTGGCCACAGTAAGACCAGGATTCAGAGAGTTCTGGTCACCAGGGGTGGGGTGTTTGTGTGCTAGGGTGGGGGTGGGGGGCACCTGGGTCTAGATCAGGCTCTCTCTACACTAACCACAAGGGAACTCTTGCAATATAGGAAAAGAAGCCATGAAAAGGGAAGTGCTCGTCATTCTGTGTGAATTTGGTGGGGCTCCCACTCCTACTGTTCTTGAAGGAGCCTCACGCGTTTCCCTCTGGTGCCTGAGGGCTTACTCTAGACTGGACTTCATGTTTTCTCATCCCCCTGGAGCAGAGCAAGCATGGGCCTGCCCCTGCTGCTGCCCCTGCTGCTGCTACTGCTGCCAGGACCCATGCAGGCTGGTGAGTGGCCAGGGCTCCCTGGCTCTGCCCTCTGGGAGGGCACCCAAAGGGGCTGTGCTGGGAGACTGGAGAAAGGGTCTGCCTCCCACCCTAATGGCCAAGAGCTGGGTCCATGGTGCCCAGCCCAGCTCACTTCTCACCCCTCCTGCCCACCCGGCCTGGAGAGGGAACCCCAGGTCACAGGCATGCCTAGAACGTGTCACATCACTGCTACTGGGAAGGGTGCCACACTGGGATTATTGTTTTTGTTTCTGGGAGGGCTTCAAACTATCTCTCTCTCTCTCCTCCCTAATCTAGGTAGTTTAGCAGGATTTAAACCAAACAATGGCTTTGTGGTGGAGCAACCTGAGCACCTCTCAGCCCCTGAGGGTGGCTCTGTTCACATCCCCTTCTCCTTCTATCACCCTGGGGAGCTGGCCAAGGATCACCCAGTGAGGATTTTCTGGAGATGGGAAGATTTCCATGGAAAGTTCATCTATAACACAAGCCCGCCTTTCATCCATGAATATTTCAAGAACCGACTAGTCTTGAACTGGAAGCAGGGCTTGGAGAATGGCTCCCTCCAGATCTTGAACCTGCAGAGGAAGGATCAGTCTACATACTTCTGCCGAGTCCAGTTGTACACACGGCAGTTTGGCATGGCCCTATGGCAGTCTAAGGAGGGAACCACACTCAACATCACCCAGGGTGAGTCCAGATCTGCTGCAACCTGGGTGCCCCCCTGCTGAGGCTGTTGACCTATTTTTAACCTAATGATGGATGTGTTGCATTTATAGATCTTTCTGTGTGTTTAATTGGGAGTTGGAACCTGAACCTGGTTTAAATGTCTCTCCCAGGTACAGATAAATGGAGGTACAGTGTCTGCAGAAAATCACTTAGAAGACTAAGTCAGTGTTTCCTTTATAATCACTTGAGCTGGTGACTCTAAACAATGTTCATGATGAATTTTTGCTTCCTGGGCTGGGAGGTATGCTCTCGCTGCCTGTCTCATCTTGACTACACTCCTGGGTGGGTTCAGAGCAAACAATGTGCCTCACACCTGAATTAAGCAGGATAAACTTGGATTTATACTTCCTACAGTCCTCCAAAGTTCCTAAAATGGCTTTTTGAGGTATATTTTCGCTATCCTTAAGTCCTTCTTCTTGTCTCCCTAGTATCTCCTTGCTTTTTCTCATTTCTCGATTTCAGTTACATTTGCTGTGAGTTTTGTTATCAAGAAATTAATATTTTCTTTCTTTTTTTTTTTTTTTTTTTTTTTGAGACTAGATCTCACTATTTTTGCCCATGGAACCGCAGGCTCTCGTTGCCCAGGGTACCACGATGGACTCAAGCAATCCCCAGCCTCAGCTTCCCAGGTAGCTGAGATTACATGCATGCGCCACCACACCCAGCTATTTTTTTGGAACTAGGTCTCACTACGGGCCCCAGGCAGGACTCGAACCGCGATCCCTAGCCCCGGCCGCTTCATAGGCTGAAGCTTACAGGCACAAGCCACCATGCCCGGCCCAAGAAATTAATATTTTCAATGAAAAGAATGAATCATGGATAATCATACTCATCTATAAAAGAATGCATAGAGGGCCGGGCACGGTGGCTCGTGCCTGTAAGCTTCAGCCTATGAAGCGGCCGGGGCCAGGGATCACGGTTCGAGTCCCGCCTGGGGCCCGTAGCGAGACCTAGTTCCAAAAAAATAGCTGGACGTGGTGGCGCATGCTTGTCATCCCAGCTACCTGGGAGGCTGAGGCTGAGGATAGCTTGAGTCTGTGGTACCCTGGGCAATGAGAGCCTGGGGTTCCATGGGCAAAAATAGCGAGACCTAGTCTCAAAAAAAAAAAAAAAGAATGCATAGAAAAAGAGAAACAACGTAAGAAATGCAGTAACACACCACCACATCAAGCATCACACTAAAGGAATAATATTTGTGGCAAACTTTGTGACTTGGCTTAATTTGTTTTACATGCTTTTTTGTACCCAAATCTAATTGAATTCTCCTTTGTAATTTTTCTCTCTTATTTCTTACTCCAAAATCCCACATCCAACTAAGGGTTGAAACTATTTCACTTTCTTGTATTTTTTAAAGGAGTTCTTTGTACAATAAATGTCCTTAATGTAATGACATTTGGCCAGACATGGTGGCGATGCCTGTAAACGACAGCCTATGAAGTCATGGCTGGGACCAGGGATCGCGGTTCGAGTCCTGCCAGGGGCACGTAGTGAGACCTCGTTCCAAAAAAATATAACTGGGTGTGGTGGTGCATGCCTCTAATCCCAGCTACCTGGGAAGCTGAGGCTGTGGATTGCTTGAATCTGTGGTACCCCGGGCAACGTGAGCCTGAGGTTCCACAGGCAAAAATAGCCAGACCTAGTCTCAAAATAATAATAATGACATTTTATTTTGGCATAAGGTTGAGGTAACAAACTAGTTGATCTGTTGGGGGTTTTTTTTTGAGACTAGGTCTGGCTATTTTTGCCCGTGGAATCACAGGCTCACATTGCCCGGGGTACCACAGACTCAAGCAATTCCCAGCCTCAGCTTCCCAGGTAGCTAGGATTACAGACTCACCATGCCCAGCTAGATTTTTTTGGAACTAAGTCTTGCTACATTGCCCCGAGTGGGACTCGAACCATGATACCTGGTCCCTACCGTGGCTTCCTTGGCTGCTGCTTACAGGCATGTGCCACCATGCCCGGCCTACAAACTAGTTGATCTGTATGTCAGACCAACCAATTATCTCAGTCCTTCATTGACTATATTTTTCCCTTTCCATTGATTGATCAGCATGACTTTTTTTTTTTTTTTTTTAGACTAGGTCTTACTGTATTTGCCCATTGAACCGCAGGCTCATGTTGCTCGGGGTAGCACAAACTCAAGCAATCCCCAGCCTCAGCTTCCCAGGTAGCTGGGATTACAGGCACACGCCACCACACCCAGCTGTTTTTTTGGGACTAGGTCTCACTATTTTTGCCTGTGGAGCAGCAGGCTCACGTTGCCCGGGTACCACAGACTCAGGCAATCCCCAGCCTCAGTTTCCCAGGTAGCTGGGATTACAGGCCCACGCCACCATGCCCAGCTATTTTTTGGAACTAGGTCTCGCTATGCTGCCCGAGCGGGACTTGAACTGCGAACCCTAGCCCCAGCTGCCTCATAGACTGAAGTTTACAGGCACAAGCCACCATGCCTGGCTTGATCAACATGACTTTTAATTTGATTCTTAGAAGAGCTTGTTTTCCCTCTCACTGCTCTCTTACTGCTCTACCAGTGCAGGTAGTTGTGTTCTGTCAGTACCTCACTATTATTTTCCTTAGTAACCTTTGCCCTGTTTCAATGACTAATGAGACTGTTCCCATGTGACCATTACTGTTGCTTGTCTGTACTTTCATGTAAGTGTTAGACTAAGTTTATCAAGTTCTAAGGAAAACACTTGGAATTTCTAAAAACAGAATTTCACTAAACACAAAAAGCAGTTGAAGGAAACTGAAATCAGCATAACATGCAATCTCCCACCCAGAAGTAGATCCTACTTCATATTCCTCAGTAAACTTTGAGAATTGGCCCTCTCAAGATCATGTACGTGTTTCACAAGATCTTCTCCTCTACAGTCTTCATCTTTAACAATATGCAACATATTTTGGATTGGTTATATATTCATAAATTTTTAAAGAGAGTAAGTAGGTCTTGCTATGTTGCCTGGGTAGTCCGAAATCCACAGACTCAAGTGATCCCTAGCCTCAGCCTCCCAGGTAGCTGGGATTACAGGCGCATGTCACTACAACCAGCTATTTTTTAGAGACTAGATCTCGCTTTGTTGCGTGGAGTAGTCTCCAACATGGGACCTCAAGTAATCCTTAGCCTCAGCCTCCCAATTAACTTGGATTACTGGTGCCCACCACCATGCCCAGCTTGTTTTCATAATTTTTATTTTAAAAGTAATCCATAAATTCTGGTCAAGATAGTGGGTTAGGTATACATGTTCACTTTTACTCCTACACAAAATCTACTAAAATGCCAACAAAAGACATTTTGAAGACAAAAATCCAAGGGACAAAAAAAATATGTGAGCTAGGTGGACAAGCACAGTATGTGGGAGTATGCAAACAGATAAACTAGTGGAATGGCTTAGAGAGCAGAAGAGCTAAACTCTAAACCCTTGGTGGGGCAACGCAGGATAGTGATTTACCATACAAAACCCCTTAAAGACTCAAAAATAGCACCCCAAGTACCCTTGATAGTGAGGTGAAAGGCAGTGTGAAATCCAAAAGACTAGTTGAAAACGAACATAAGAGGCAAGAGAGTCATCAAACCTCATTCCCCAACTTAAGAGATTTTCTTTCCAGAAATGGCAAACCAAAGTGATCTGAGGGGGTGGGGGTGCAGAGGTTGGGGCACAGGAGAGAACTCCGGACAAATTTGGGAGCAAGTTTTCAGTCTTTAAAACTGGAGATTAAGTGAATCCATGGAATCTTAAATTCCTTGCCCCTCTTAAGTACCTCCCAGGACTTAAGAGCCGTGCTGGTGTCCCCCTATCCTACCATGAGCAAAGATGAGGATATTCTTTGGAAATCAATCTGAAGGGCTCAAAATCATGACATAGAATCTTTTTTTTTTTTTTTTTGAGACTAGGTCTCACTATGTTGCCCGGGGTAGTCCTGATTGTGTAGACTCAAGCGATTCCCAGACTCAGCCTCCCAGGTAGCTGGGATTACAGGTACCTGCCATGGTGTCCAGTTGCTTTTTCAAGAGGTCAGGCTTGTTGCCTGGGGTAGTCTCAAATCCCAGGCCTCTTGTCTCTCAGTACTTGGATTACAGGCGTGGACCACCATTCCCAGCTTTGACATAGAAATCTTTTTTTGTTTTTGTTTTTTGAGACTAGGTCTCGCTATTTTTGCCCGTGGAACTGCAGGCTCTCGTTGCCCAGGGTACCACAGAGTCAGCTTCCCAGGTAGCTGGGATTACAGGCATGCGCCACTATGCCCAGCTATTTTTTTGGGACTAGATCTTACTACTAGATGCTCCTGGCAGGACTTGAACCGCGATCCCTGGGCCCCAGTTGTGGCTTCCTAGGCTGCCACCTACAGGCGTCACCATGCCCAGCTGACATAGAAATCTTAACAGATTTCTCTATAGTCCACTAGCTGACATACATTTCCTCCCTCATCACACCTAGAGCTTCCAATCTGCCCGGCTTCTGTATGCTGGGAGCTGAGTGAGCAAGGAGAGCATTCAGACTTGTACCAAAGCCCAAGCATAAGAGACTGAATGCTCACCTCAGCTGTGCCTGGGATGCCTGTCACTATTTAAGAAATGATTAAACTAAGCCTCTCTGGTCCCCAGCTTGCAGCAGCTGATAGAGGGCCTTCTCAGCCAGCATAATGTTGAGTTTGGCTAGGTGCAGTTGTGTGCATCTGTAATCCCAGCCCTGGGATGCTAGGCCAGGAATTGTTTGAATCTGTGGAATCAAGACTACCCCAGGCAACACAATGAGACCTAGTTCTAAAAAGAATGGCCAGGTGTGGTGGTGAGCACCTGTAATCCCAGCTACCTGGGAGCTGAGGCTAGGGATCCCTTGAGTCCACGGGTTTGGGACTATGCTGGGCAACCTAATCTCTTTTAAAAAAATGTTGTGAGTCAGTCTCTCATAATAAAGCTCTTTCAATATCCAATTGGTTCTGTTTCTCTGGGGGAACCCTGACTAACACAATACCCATCAGGAGAGGGACCCAGCGTGATATCCTACACTACCCTCCTCTCTGCTTGGACTCCAGCTGGTGCTGGCCATTGGCCACTGAATGGGAACAGACAAAAAAGCCCATCAAATAGTCCACCAAGACGAGTCTGCAAAGAATATGCACCAAACACCAGGAGAAGAGCTAGGCAGTGGATGCAGAGAAGCCAGCAGAAACATTCAGTCTAGGCACAGGTCAAGGAGAGGTCTGGAGAAGTTGTTCCAGTCCAGAGGGAACATCCAGGGCAAAGGACAAGTGTGGCTAAAGCTGAGGGAAGAGGCTGAGGTAGCGGAAGTGAGTTCAGAACCTGCAGTGCAGGCAGTTTGTGTGTGGCTTTGAAAGTCAAGGAAATAACTCTCATTCTGAATGGCATATGTGTACTCTTTTTAAAAAGTGCCTATACAACTTTAATCTAAATCAATGTTACATTTAAAATTAATAAAGGTTCTGATATTCTTGCATATAATAAAATGATGTTCAGACTTCAAACACTGAAAAAAAGTGAATCATATTCTTCCCTTTTTCGCCACTACAACCTCCTTCTGTGAAAATGTTGTCTCTTCGAAATATGTAATAGGACCAACCTGCATACTCTTCTTCTCTACAATTTGCTTTTACTTATAGCACCTCTACTATCTTTTCTTTTCACTACATGTACATCTGTAACTTTTTTTAAAATGGCTGTTGTGGTATTCTGTTGTAATTATATTTTTTTAAATCAGTCTCCCATTTAAAGATATTTAAGTTGTTGCTACAAGCATACACTTAAACACAGACCTTTAAATACATGTGCAAGGATGTTCCTAGGATAAGTTCCTTGTCCTATGGTTCCAGGGGCATATGTGGGCATTTTACATTTTGATAGATAGTTGTGCCAATGTATAGTCCTATTGTGCCAATAGTGGGTGTTTTTCTCCACTGTGATGATTAAGAAAAGATTTTAGTCTGCATATTTTAAGTTTATAAATGCCTATTAGCATTAGGGTTATCCATATCTCTCTATGTTCTCAAATCTTTTATCTGGGAATTTTCTATTCCTTAAATCTTTTTGAGAATAAAATCTCCTAAACTTGGGCCGGGTACGGTGGCTCGTACTTGTAAGCTTCAGCCTATGAAGCAGCCGGGGTTAGGGATTGCAGTTCGAGTCCCGCTTGGGGCCCGTAGCTGAGACCTAGTTCCAAAAAAATAGCTGGGCGTGGTGGCACATGCCTGCAATCCCAGCATGGGCATGGGCAAAAACAGCGAGACCTAGTCTCAAAAACAAAACAAAACAAAACAAAAGCTCCTAAACTTGACATCTTCATAGAAGGTTTTTCTTTAATGAAATTCTCACTTCTTTCTCTACAAATGAGTTAAAGTCTACTACTTATGAGGTACTTTAGTTAAAGTCTACTACTTCTTATGAGGTACTTTAAGTAGTCAAATTCACAGAAAGTAGATTGGGGTGTGTGTGTGTGCAAGGGATTTACTGATCAGTGGGGACAGAATTGCTCATGCTGGGAAGATGAGACATTTCTGGAGATGGATGGTGGTGAATGTTGTACACCAATGTGAAGGTACTTAATACTACTTGAACTATACACTAAAATGGCAAATTTTATGTCTTGTATAATATCACCATAAAAATTCCTTGTAATTCTGTGATTGAGTTATTTCTGTTTTGAAGTGATGAAATGGCATCCTCAGGCATGCCACTGACTAGTGATAGAATCAGGATTTAAACTGAATGATGTAGGTTCTAAGCCTTTGGCACCTCACCTGTTCTTCCCCTCCTTCTGTAAGAGCTTCAGAGATTTCCCTTATCCCCAGTAATCCCCAAACTAGAGAGAAAGATGTGCACTTCACCCAGAAACCTTTACTCCTCCAAGGGAGAATCTGCTGATTTTTCTTTCATGTCTTCTCAGCCAGGACAACTACTATCTCAGCCACGAAGACAACTACAACAGTTGATCTCAGTGCATCTGGGTCCCTCAGTCCAAAAGCTGTGTTCAGTGTGGCACTGGTCAGTCTTGTGCTCAAAATTGCAATTTTGGGGCTAATTATCTACTTTTGGTGGAAGAAAAACAAAGGTAAGTGGTCCAGTTTTCTCACCCTCTCCCATCCTTCCCAACTGAGTATTTCTCACACCTACCTGCATCAGAGACCCCACAGGTGTTCCTTAAAAATGCAGACCCTATAGATCCTGGTAGAGCACTTAGCCAGGCACCAGGCTTTCAATGTAAAGACTCAGGGTGCAAGTCCTTGTTTGGACATTGACAACTTCATTGCCCATTTGGCCAGGTACAGTGACCTTTTCATTATCTAAGAAAAATACAACTCCTACTGAGTTTGGGAATCTGCATTTTTAACAGTCTTATCATGTAATAATTGTGCCTCATCGAGGTTAAGAAACACTGCTCCCAACTAATCCTTCTCTATAAATTTGGATATTTTCAGTCCCCACCTCTTGACTTAATTTCTCAAGTTTAAGAGGGGAAACAAGTAAGACTTGGTGATCAGATCTAGGAACATGGGAGATTAAATATCACATTTAGCAGAAAACAAAAGGTCCTTTTGGTTTCAGATCTTAGGTTAGTTAGCACAATGGTACTGTTACTCTGTGCCTCATTTATTCATCAGTATAATGGGAGTAACACCCAGAAGTCTCTGTGATTTAAGAGATTCTGGCACAGAGTAAGCACTACATGAGTATTAGCACTTATCATTATTAAGCATCAATAATTAAAATGATCTGAGTGAATGGAGGCTGATATAAGAAATTGAGAATGAATAAAATAAGTTAAAATGATACAATATTGGCATATAATTGAGCATATACTATATAATAGATAAAGCAATGGAAAAAGAAAAAACCCCAAATACAGGCAGGATGAAAACAACCCCACATACATACTGGAATTTAGTAGGTTAAGAAGTAGCACTTCTTGTCAATATGGAAAGGTGAGTAATTCAATATGATATCGGGTGAGAAAGCAGGCAAATGGGGTGCTAAACAAAACTTACAAAGGGGAGGAGCTGGCCATTTAAAGCCAGTCACACACCAGGTTCTTCCCAGTCCATGCATGCAGTAGCAAGACCACATAAACTTTAAGAGAAATGTGAAAGTAAATTTATTTATTAAAAGACAAATTAGACAGGAGTCACTGAGGGGTACAAGGGTACAACCCCTTTAGTACTCTTGCTGCACAGTCCAGTCTCTAGTCCAAAGTGCTTTAATAGCCATGTGCGTCCACAAAAATAGTGGCTGCCCCACCTTAAACTGGATGAAGGAGTTGAGATGGCGCCACCAATCTTTCTTCAAAAACACTGCTCCACTCATTTCAAGCCAGAAGAAGTCAAGATGATGTAGTCTACCCTTCTCCAAAAGGAGATTCAAATCCAACGAGGAAAACCAGCATGGCATCATCAATTCTTCTCCAAAAGGCACAGCTTCGACATTTTTTAACTCGAACTCCAAAGTGGCATCAGCAAAACTCACTCGATACAGCAACAGAGCGAACACTTCACACTTCTCACGTTGAAAACGGCAACACAGCAAACTCTCACAACACAGCAAAGTCTTGGAAGACTTCCAAGCTTCCCAGTTTCAAAATTAAATCAAGTTTTCAAGTACCATGTTTCCAAGACAGCTCACACAGGTCACAAGTTTCTCCAACATGCTTCCCTGGGCTCCTCACCAGCCCAGACTGTGGATGGGAGCCCACAGCTTGACTTCCTTCCCTGTCCTGCTGCCCCACATGGCAGCGGCAGCTCTGAGGCCTCCAGCCTCTGTGCTCCTCCTCTGCTCTCCTCCCTTTCCTTCCTTGTTCTGTACCTTCTCTCTCCTTTAAATTCCTTAATATTAATCCTTATCATGAGAAGGTGTGGCTTTCCTTCTCCAAGTCTCCACCCACCAATGAACAATAACTGCTATTTTAATGCAGTACTGGGGGCCACAGCCCCCTAACAAGACCAGTGAAGGATAAGTTTGACTAGAGCAGGAAAGGAAGACAGAGAAGGTAGCCCCCATATTAACCAGAAAAGAGGTACCTGCTACCTTGAGCATCACCTTAGGCTCCTTGAAGTTTATTGGAGTTGATGAGTCTGGACTTCTTCAGTACTCTGCCACTAACCACAAGATTGCCGATGGAAGTGTGGTAGGGACTGGAAGGACTGATCCACCACAAGTTGGCACTGTGAGGCAGTCACTTTTTCAGTGACTCTGATTACCACAGATGGGGCAAGGCCCAGACAGAAAGCGGGGGTTAGGGCATTGTCTGGACCAATGACCTTCCTGGCCACATTTGAAGCAAGGTCCTGGCAGCGGTGACTTTCCATGCGAAGAGGCTGGTGTTGGCAGTTTTATGGTCTTTGGAGGAGCAAGAAATGATGGTCTCAAGGCAGCCACTAAAATCTGAGCCTGAAGCTCAGCCTTCTGGCAACTCGTGATCACCTTCCCAGCTCTATCCTGTTCCTCTCAGTTATCAAAGACTTTAAATGCCATGTTCAAGAGGTCTCAAATAGGGGTTCGAGGGCCATCCTCAGCTTTCCTAAGTTTTTTATGTAGATCTGGGTCTGACTGGGAAATAAAATAAGTGGCCAAGATGGCAGTGCCACCCAGGGATTCAGGGTTGGGGAAAGGCTTCAGTGCCCTACGGCATGGTAGGGTTAGTGAGGACTTGGGGGTTGTGGGTCTGGTACTGGAGGGGTGAGGGGTTGGGAGGTTTTTTTTAGGCAGATTAGAGTAGGGAGGAGGAAGACGGGAGGCAGTTATAGAAGAAATAAGAGATTTAGGAGGTTTGGTGAAAGCAGAAAGGAGTTTTTTTTTTTTTTTTTTGAGACAAGATCTCACTTTGTTGTATGGAGAACTGTAGGCTCACATTACCCAGGGTACCATGAACTCAAGCAATCCCCAGCCTCACCCTCCCAGGTAGCTGGGATTACAGGCATGTACTACCATACCCAGCTATTTTTTGAGACTAGGTCTTACTATGTTGCCCTGAGCAGGTCTCGAACCCCCTGGCGGGTCTCAAACCCATGGACTCAAGTGATTCCTAACCTCGGCCTTGCTCCATAGGCTGTGATTAAAGGCACGCACCACCGTGCCCAGGCTCAGGAATTCTTGAGAGACTTTTTGTTTCTCTGTCAGAGAGAGTTGGACAAGAACTTGGAAAGTGTGACAGGTTTTAAGGAGGGAGGGGCGAGAGTGCAAAAGAGAAAATGCCTGGATAGAAGGGATCTCTCTGGCCGGGCATGGTGGCGCATGCCTGTAGGTGGCAGCCTAGGAAGCCATGGCTGGAGCCAGGGATTCAAGTCCCGCCAGGGGCACATAGCAAGACACAGTTCCAAAAAAATAGCTGGGTATGTTGGCGTGCGCCTGTAATCCCAGCTACCTGGCAAGCTGAGGCTGGGGATTGCTTGAGTCTGTGGTACCCCGGGTAACGTAAGCCTGCAGTTCCATGGGCAAAAATAGCGAGACCTAGTCTCAAAAAAACAAACAAACAAACAAACAAACA
>PVHY01031169.1:0-12790 GCA_004024945.1 Uropsilus gracilis
GCATGCATGCATGCATGCATTCATTCACTCATTCATTCATTCACTCACTCATTCATTCATTCACTCATTCATTCATTCGTTCATTCTTGAGGCTAGGTCTCACTATGTTGCCTGGGGTACCCCGGACTCAAGTGATTGATCCCCAGTCTCAGCCTCCCAGGTAACTGGGATTACAGGTGCGCACCACCACGCCTAGCTAATTTTTGAGACTAGGTCTCGCTATGTTGTCCCAGGCGGGTCTGGAACCTGCAGACTCAAGTGATTCCCAGTCTCAGCCTCCCATCCTAGGCTGGGATTAAAGCCGTGCACCACCGTGGCCAGCTTCGATTATTTATTTTTTTTAAAATGAAAACTCAGTTCCCACAGAAAATAGCTCCCAGGCTCCAACGGAGCAGAGAAAAACAGCCCGGGGAGCTGCTCATTATGGGATTTCTAAACGCTCGCCCATCCCACTCTCCCCATATTAAAATGGCAGCGAACTCTGCCATGGCCACACGCCAGGGATGCTGGCTTGGAACTCGAGTGGGATGAGTCTTGCTGCTTTCCTTTCATTCAAAATTGATTCTCGCTGCCCCATAAAATATATGTTTACTCTGCGGTGCCTAGGTTCTGAGAGATTTGATTGCAGTGAGTCAGAACGCCTTCTCATTTTCTTTTAATACGATTTTAGGGCATTTTCCTAAAAAACCAGTGCTTTTGGAGAAGGTTCTCCCAAAGAGGAATTTCCAAGCGCCCCGCTCTCTGCGCTCAGCAGAGATCATTACTGAAAACATCTTCTGGTTTCCCCTTGAAATTGGCATTTTTCTCGACATTCCTGGCCCACAGTGGAGACTGAGGGTTGTAACAAAGACTCCTTCCCCGGCTGGGCGCTAGTGTGTCTCGGTCTTTGTCTGGTACTCTAGGAAAAACTGTGCACTCTTTAGATCAGGCAACCATTCGTGGCGAGATGTATGGCTTAGGAAGTTGAGTCCTTATTGGTGAATAAATCTTAATCCGGTTTGTTGGCTAATTACACTCGCGGGAAGGTGGTTTCACAGGGCTGCCAAGGAGCAAGGATTAAGCCTCCTGTCTCCGGTGGCATAGGGTTAAGCTCTGGGTTTGTAATGACTGAGTAATGAGACCCAGTCTCTGAGGACCCCTGGCATCCATCGATCAGGTTTCCCTTCTGCCGAGACAATGCCGAAGTGGGCCCAGCAGTTAATTATGGGAAAGGTCAAAGGTCACGCAAAACCAACACAAATCTATATACTTTTTTCATTCCTAACTGCACACAATGACCGTGGCTCAGCTAGAGGGTGGGAAGGCTCTTCTCTCCCCTCCCCCCCCCAAACCAAGGAGTCAAAACAAGCACACTCTTTGGGCTGTTCAATGACCATTCCCAGCGGCCCAGGCTTCAAGCGTCCACACGTTCATCCATGCTGTTCCCTCCACCTGGTGCACCTTTCATTCACCAACACCCCATCCACGCCTGCAGACGGAGCTCCGTGTCGAATTCCTCCCCTGTGGACTTGACTCCTCCCCAGCCTTGGGGAGCACAGTCCCCTGAACTGTCCCAGTGGACACTCTTGCGTGCTGCAGGGGCCTTGGAGGCTATGCATTCCCAGCGTGAGAACTGCATCCGGTTCAGCTGAAGTCTCTGAAGTAGCAGAGTGTATACAACCTGAGTCTGCTCAACGCTGAGGGAGCGGAGTCTCCTTGGACTGACCCCCCGAGTGGTCACACCCCACTCGGTCACACCCCAAGGTCACACCCCAAGGGGTGTGCACCAGCACCTGCACAGCAGGGAAACTGAGGCTCAGAGATGCTGCTCGCCCTGCCCGAGTGCACACAGCTCCTTCAGGAGGGCCCAAGAAGTAAGCCAAGCCCCCTGACGTTAGTCTCCGTCCCCTGGACGACCAATTCTCCAGAGAAGGTGCATTCATTCATTCATTCATTCATTCATTCATTCATTCATTCATTCATTCATTTATTTTTGAGATGAGGTCTCGCTATTTTGCCCCGGGAACTGCAGGCTCACGTTGCCCAGGGTACCATGGACTCAAGTGATCCCTAGGCTCAGCCTCCCAGGTAGCTGGGATTACAGGCGTGCGCCACCATACCCAGCTATTTTTTGAGACTAAGTCTCATTGTGTTGCCCCAGGCAGGTCTCAAACCCGCGGACTCAAGCAAGCCCCAGCCTCAGCCTTCCAGGTAGCTGGGATTACAGGCACACGCCACCATGCCCAGATATTTTTTGGGACTAGGTCTCGCTGTTTCCCCAGTGGACTCAAGCGACTCTTAGTCTCAGCTGCACTCTAGGGCTGTGCTTAAAGGCATGCACCACTGGAATGGCTGGAAGGCACATTTAGTGAGACAGTTGGCCTCCTGGGCTGGGGGTCTGGGGAGAGGTGGCTATGGGGCGCAGACTTGATTTTGGGGTAATAAAAAGGTCCTAAACTCACACTGCAGCCTGCCCAACTCTGCAAACTGCTTAAAAGCTATTGAACTGTGAGCTTTAAAAGGGCGAATAAACCACTAGCCAATTAGAGCTCAATCAGGCTGTTTAGAAATGTGGCCTAGTCCGTGCGGTGGGTATCCCCCCTCCCGGCTGACTGGGGCTCTGGAAAGCGATGGGGCTGTTCCCTCTGAGGTCAGCCCAAATGCCATCTGTCCGGCATGGGCCCTGGTGTGCTTGTGGCCCCCAAGAAACGGATGAAACTTCCCTGATGAATCCAGAGGACAGAACTGGTCCGTTGCTCTTTCCCCCCCAAATCTCCCTAGGTCCTTCACTGAGACTGTCCCAAGGCCCCACCATCAAATCCAACAGACGCTGAAGTGACCCAGAAGACAGAAAGTCGGCCCCGCAGTGTCCAAGAGGGGAGGATGGACCCCAGCATCCCACCCAGGCCCACCCTGGCCAAGACTCTCCATGCTCCCTGGCCAGTCTCAGGAGGCCATCCTCTGACTAGAGAAAGGAGAAGAGAGGGTCTACACTCCTTTCCTATGCCCTAGCTGCAGGCTCAGAGGGCTGTTCCCAGGGGAACCCCACTGGAAATGGGGAACCTCCCAAAGCACCCCCAGGACCTTAGAAAGAGGTAAACCACCCAGAGAGGGATGTCGAGGCCTCATCAACAAGTCAGGCTCAGCCTTCCTCTGTGACCTCATGGGCCAGCTACAGGGCCTGAGTGGGCCTGCCGAGGCTGGCTGCACCCCCTTTCTCTCCAGAGCCCTTTCTCTGCAACACGAGTGGAAACAGTAGTGACAGCTTCTCCCCAGTACCGTCTAAGGGCAAGGGCGTGAGCCGTCACGGACCCTGGTGGACAGGCCTTCCCTTTCCTCAACACAAGGAAAGAAATTAGGCGGAACTGCTGACATGATTCGCCCAGCTGGACCAAAAGGGGACTCTCAAACTATGGAAAATGGATATATCACTCGATCCAACAATTCCACTTCTGGTAATCTATCTAAAGGACACCAAGACCCTCACTGGGAAAGACACCTGTATGCAGACGGTCACTGTCGCACTCTTTACAATAGCCAGGATCTGGAACATCCCAAATGCCCCCAAACAGAAGAATTAAAAAGCTGTGGAATATTATGCAGCCATCAAAAAGACATGGTATGTCATTGACAGCAACATGGATGGAGCTAGCAGGAATCTTGCTAGTGGAAATCAGCCAGAAAGAAAAAGGGAAACATTGGAAGGTCTCACTTAGAGGCGGGATAGAGGGAAAACAAACAAAAGGGCATGAAAAAGCTAAAATGAACAAACTGACAGCAGAACTAAGCATCCAGCAAGGGAGGGGGGCTGACATCAGAGGAGGGCTGAGCACAAAGCATTGGGATGATGGTTCGCAGGTGGCGTGGTGGGGAACCTTGGGGGAATCCAATGATGTAAACAATAATTAATTATAATTAATTAAAAAAATGGGAACCCAGGCAGGCTGGTCCCCAACACCACCCTCTTGCCTTGGCACGGCCCTCCAGAAGATTCTACACATCCTTGCCACTAAGGGGTCTCTGCTGAGGTTCAAGCCACACCCCTGCCTCCTTCCCCCAGGACTGACTGAGTCCTCGGTTTGCCCTTCTCCCTCTGCCCAGGCTCTTGCCACAGGGTTGCAGACCTGCAGGGGACCCAGATGCCAGAACACGCCCTGTGCACGGCCAGGGCCAGGCCGCAGCAGGGCTGCCAACAGGATGAGATGGGGGTGCTAAGTTCCAGTCAGAGCTGAGCCACGCTCACAGGTGCTCCTGGGAGGAGCCACAGGGAGGAGCTGCCAGGAGGCTTGGGGGTGTGAGCGCCACCCTCGGTCGCTACCAGCCAGGCTGGCGTCCAAGCCGTCCTCCCGGGGGCTGTAGCCCTAGCCCATCTGGAGTACCCCCTTCGAGCTCCCTCCGAGACCCCCTGACCTTGCCCTCTTTGTTTCAAGGCCTTTGGGGAAGGCCATCAACCATTTCAGTAGCATTCAAAGGCCAACAGGCCCGCAGTTTATTTTCTTAGAAATAATGGTTTTTTCTGGTTAGCATTCCTGCCATGGAAAAACAAATAGAGCCGCCGTGGTAAGAAGCTGCCAAGAGAGTGGCCTGGATGGAGACCCTCAAGCCCTCTGGGAAATGGGGACTTAGGGAAAGAAAACTCAGCTAGCTGGCGCGGTGGCGTGCGCCTTTAATCCCAGCCTAGAAAGGGAGGCCGAGGCTAGGAATCACTTGAGGCCGCAGGTTCAAGACTGCCCCGGGCAACGTAGCGAGACCTGGTCTCAAAAAAATAGCTGGGTGTGGTGGTGCTCACCTGTAATCCCAGCTACCTGGGAGGCTGAGGCTGGGGATCGCTTGAGTCTGTGGGATTGGGACTACCCCAGGCAACATAGCGAGATCTAGTCTCAAGAAAAATAAAATAAAATAAATAAAGCTCAGCTGGCAGGCATCCCAGCATCCAATGAGGAGGGTGCCCTCTCTAATTCCCCCAAATGCAATTTGGAGGCAGGTGTCACTGTTCCCTTGGCTGGACACGGACAGGATAAGGATCCAGCCATCAACAAGGTGAAGCACTCGTCAGCTTTACTGAGTCGGCAGAGACCAAAACAAGCCACCGCCTCCTGGCCATGAAGCCTTGGATCATCAGTGCCTGTAAGACCATGCATGGGAAGCCGGGCATGGTGGTGCATACTTGTAAGCGACAGCCTATGGAGTCGTGGCTGGGGCTAGGGATCACGGTTTGAGTCCCGCCTGGGGCCCGTAGCGAGACCTAGTTCCAAAAAAATAGCTGGGCACGGTGGCGTGCGCCTGTCATCCCAGCTACCTGGAAGCTGAGGCTGGGGATGGCTTGAGTCTGTGGTACCCCAGGCAACGTGAACCTGCAGTTTCACAGGCAAAAACTGAGACCTAGTCTCAAAAAAATTAAAATAAAATAAAAAAAATAAAAGACCATGCAGGGGAGACTGCGCTTGCCACCCCCTCACGTCTCCTCATTGCCTGTCCCTCCCACCCACCTGAGAAGCCCCACAAGCGAGCCTCAGCCTCAGCACCAGGGCCAGGAATGTGCAAAGGCCCTGGGGTAGGAAGACACGGGCAAGTTTTAGGAACTCAAAAAAGAAGACAAGTAGCTGAGGGGAGGGAAGGCAGGAGAGAGAATGAGCTGAGAGCTGGCCTAAGCTTGTGGGGTGTCGTCTCCCCGTGATAGGGAGAGAGATCTACTTCCAGTCCCAGAGTACACAGAGCACTGCCAACACGGAATAGAAACCTGGTTTGGGATTTTACAGCTAGTTCAACTGAGGCTCGGGAAGGAGCGCTGTCCGACGTTTAAGTGCTAACAGCGCAAGCTTTTGCTTTTTCCTTCCAAAAATGAGCACAGACTCCCAAAACAAATGTTGCAGGCAGAGTTGGACTGATGGCAAGCAGCATCGCCTAATTGCTGGCTGACAGCAACTTGGAATTTTAAGTCACTTCCTATTTCTTCCTGCCTGCTGGTCTGCGGGGCTTGGCGCTTTCATCTCCAGCAGGGCACACACGTTAGCAGGCATAATTGCACGTTTTAAGACTTAAAGAATTTCCCCTCCTCCCCCTTCTCTCAGCCCACCTCCTACGGCCTTCCCCGGCCTCCCAAAATGTAGCACTTTATCTGGACTTGCAATAAAGTGTGTAATGATGACGATGAAAATGATTTAAGATCAGAGATATTATTCCCAAAGAGGGCCAAGTGGCTTGAAGATTTTTTTTTTTTCCTGCTGTTAAAAATCAGTGGATCACTGGGTGTGTGATGAGGAGTTTTGTTAAAACACTTAATAGCACACCCTGGAATCTATCTAACTTGCCGTGATTGACAAAGAGCCCTCAGGGATATAAAATTCAGGAAGTGACTATTTACATTCATCACATACATGCTAATTTTGTGATCTCTGTTGCCCAGAATGTTATCATTTCCCCCCCCCCCCTTTTTACAAAAAGAGGAAAATAGTAATACATGTGATAGACTGTGGCCACAACAAAAAAATAATTCCCCCCAAGAGTTTTAATTACAGCATTTTGGAAAAGGCTTGTGTTGGAACTTGCAAGTGGAATAAACCACTTGAATAAGTGGTCTAAAAATTAAGTAGACGTAGAAGGGATGGTGTGCCCCCTGATTCAGACTAAACAGTGATTATCAAGAGGGTCTTCGTTATTTAAACAAGGCCGTTCAGGGAGGTTTGTTCCTCATTTGGGGCCTGGTCCTCATTATAAACGAGAGCTTTTAATTAAGATTAGTAAGACCCAATTCAAGCTATAATTTGGTCCTTTTCCTTTGCAAATGTCTATGAAAACAAAGCAATTAAGGTTAAATGAGTTGAAGCATTTAAAGGGGATGAAATGTCCCCTGCTCACCCCCAACTGCCCCTCAGCAGAACGAGTATAAACAGGCCACACTAATTCAGACCATAAGGCCAGCCTGGAGCTTCCTAAAAGCCCTGTGCGCAGGAGCTGGTGAGCTGGGGCTTAGCCACAGGAAGAGGACCAGGGGGGATCTGGATGTGCAAAGGCCCTGGGGTAGGGAGGTACTGGGAAGTTTGAGGAACTTCCCAGTATCTGAGGGGAGGGGAGGTGTGAGAATGACAGAGACGCTCAGTGGTGAGCTGAGAGGTGGACTAAGTCTGTTCAGACAGGCTGGGTGTGGGGAGGTCAGGTGGGGCACCCTGTTCTCAGGACCCCCACGACTAACTTGAACGGCCATCCAGGTCGTGCCCCTTTTCGGCTGCCTGGAGACAGACCTCTCTTAGTTCAATTTCCTCGGCCTCCCTCTGCCATTGGACCAAAGCAGATAGCCTCACACTAGTCCATTCAGACTCTGGGAGATCTTTCTACATGTTCCAGGAATAATGATGGTCACTCGCTGTCCACTGACGTTAGCTCTGGGTCCAGTCCAGTTGAGCCACACATCCTTGACACCCAGTGTGACAGAAACTCTGGAGGAGGGACGCTCACAGGTGGCAGATCACCTTTCTGGGACAGCATGGAAGGCTTCCTGGAGGAGGTGACCTCTAAGATTCATCCATTCACCCTTTCATTCAATAGATGCCTTCCCATCCCTGGGCTCCAGGAGTCTAAGCTAAACAGGGCACAGGTTCTGCCCTATAGGAAGACATAAATGCAGTGTGACCTGGGCCAAAATGGAGGTGGGTAGGGGTCAGGGAAGGATGATTGAGAGGGTCAGTCTTCTGTACGATATGGGGTGCCCAGGCTGCTCTCTAAAATCTCTTCCAGTGCTGCACATCCATGAGTTTCCCTCTAGTATCCCTGATTCTGTCAACATGTGAATTATCAAGGCAATGCTGATTTGTCCTCAGCCTGGCTCAAAGCTTCTCCCATCTGTCCAAACCACCTGAATTTGGCTTCAGCAGGTCCCGCCAATGACAAGCTGACCACACGGTGCTGACTGCATTGTGCTCCCAGACACAGCTGCACTGTCACCACACAGGTAGAAGCCCAGTCACCCCCACCAGTCACACAACTGCACAGGGACAGGACTGGAGGTAGATGGTGAAGGTTGCCATAGGTGCTGGGCTTGCTAAATGGGCTTTAAGCTGGGCGCGGTGGCATGCACCTGTAACCCCAGCTACCTGGGAGGCTGTGGCTAAGAATCACTTGAGTCTGCAGGTTCGAGACAAGCCTGGGCAACATAGGGAAACCTAGCCTCAAATAAATAGCCAGGCATGGTGGTGCATGCCCGTAATCCCAGCTACCTGGGAGGCTGAGGCTAGGGATCACTTGAGTTCGCAGGTTCGAGACAACACCGGGCAACACAGTGAGACCTAGTCTCATGAACAAACAAGCAAACAAATAAATAAATGGGCTTTGACAATCAGCAGGAGTTCCAAGGTGACAAGGCTAAGCGTGCCAGAGGCTCATGAGTCCACCTATGGCTCCCTACAACCTAGGTCTGCCTCCTGGGAAGAACCGGGGAGTCTCGTTGAGGGGAGCTGACTTCCCAACAACAAGTTTTGTTGAGAGCCGTTTCTGTGCCAACACAGGAAACGTCAAAGTCTGTTCCATCTGTAGGACCAGGAACTCATTTCTCCCCAAACTCAACCCTAGCCTCTATAAAACCACACATACTTCTCTGCAGATAAAGACAGGGTTGGGGTAGGAGCGGGAAGTGGTTTCATCTAAAGAGAAAATGATTGTGCAGAGGTGCAGTAATTGATTATTGATGTCTGCTGTGGGAGAGGGTGGCGGCACAGTTGCCATAAATGGAGCAAGGCTACTGGAACAAAGGAAGACATTCTGCACATGTATCTTTTATTGTGTATAATTGGCAAGTGGTGGTCTGTGAAAGGCATATGTGTCTGTATCTTTGTGGGAATAGGAACAGAAGCATATGCCTTATCTGAAGAGTCAGTGAGCCAGAATGTCCAATTTCCCAGTCCATCAGAAGCCTAAGAATTGTCACAAATAGACAACGTTTCACCTGATTTCATATACTGGACAACTATAACATCAACATTATCCTGACTATCACCACCATCACCATCATCAACATCCTCATCACTGTCATCATAGCAACATCATCGTCACCGCCATTATCACGGGGATAGCTACCGACACTAGCATGCCAGCCTACCTTATATACGCGAGCCCATTTAACCCTCACACTGCCTCTATGGAGTAGGTACTATCATTATCTCTGCATTACTGACAACGCTCAAGCAACACACCCAGGCTCACACAGGCAGAGTGCGCTCCCAAGTCACCTGGCTCCAAAAACCCTGCTTCGATCATGATGGTCCACTGAAACCGGACTGCCCCTTCTCTGAACGGAGCTGGGACCGCAGCCCCCACTTGCAGAAACATCCGCCAAGCAGATATATATGCCCGTATCCGACAGAGCCCCTGCCTTTGCGCCACCATCTCCCCATCTGTGAGACCCCCAAGTTCGGCACGCCACACTAGCTTTCAGGGTACACAGGAGTGTCTGAGGGTCCTCCAGGGGAAGTATGGGGGGGTCAGATGGCCCTTGGGTGAGCATCCCACAGTTCCCATCAGTTCTGACCAGAGACAGGAGGTGGCAAGCAAACCCCAGGGTAGATGGAGCTGTCAGATGTCCAGGACCCCACTAGCCCTGATGCAGAAGGTCCGCCTCTCCAGGGCTGACTGTGCATGCCTGTGCAGCTAAGGGGAACTCCCCCCACGCCACTCCATGTGTTCGTGAAGAATGTCCACTGCGGGTCATAGCTCTGGCAGCCTGCAGGTCCATGTGCAGCTCGGGGGCGGGGCAGTTTGTCCTATGACTGTCCACCTGATGCAGCAGAAATGCGCAAGGTCAGAGGTCCTCGCCATTCGTGACATCATAGGAACCCGAAACCAAGGGGAGAGGTGGTGAGAACCGCGGAGGACAATGACCTCCAGGCCTTAAGAGCTGCTCACCTAGGCTAGGTGACAGGTGATGGGGGAGTGTTCACTTTGTGCCTCAGGGCATGAGGTGACGTGGCATCCCCGATCTTTGGAATGAAGACAGCAGGGCTATTTTTGGCCCAAATAACTGGAGGAAGGAAGAGAGACTGAGGTAGGCAATGGACACATCGGGAGGGAGGGCTGCCTGATTTGTCTGATTTCCTCCAATCAGATGGGACAAGAACGCAGGCTGGGGGTGGCATCTGGCCGGCACCAGGAGGAACCTCCATGCCACTATCACCCACAGGTTGCTTAGCTAGCGAGATGCCACATGGGCAGAACAGCCTACTCAGGCCAACACCCCTGCACGCTGTGTCAGTGCCAGGTGCTGGCCCAGGGGCAAGGGTCTGCAATCAAGGGGCTTGCCAGGAGCTCCCTGGGGACACAACCCGAGTTGGATAGCTTCAGCGTGGCAGCCCCAAGCCCATGGAAGCACCTCAGTCAATGAGCTCATAGTTCAGCAGGATGAGCAAGATGTGAGACTATAATCCAAAGTCAGAAGAACCAGGATGAGCGGAGGCCCAGGGGTTTCTGGGAGCAGAGCAGGCACTTCATGCAGCCATGGGTGTATGTGTGTAATTGTGAGAAGGCAAGGCTATCAGGGAAGGTTTCCTGGAGGAGGCAATCTAATCTAAAAAGTGATTAGGAACTTGTCAGGACACAAAGGGTGGGAAAAGAGCTCCAGGGAGAGTGAATACCTGACCTGGGCCTGAGATCAGGCATCGCTCACATGTCTATGTGCAGCAGGGGTATACGCAGGTGTAGGGGGGTTCAGGAGAGGGGCAGAGGTCACAGCTGGAGAGGCAGACAGGCCCCTGGCACTTGCAAGAGCACATTCACAAGCCTTCTCTCTCCTCCTCACACCAAGGACATCTTGCCCCCGGCCTGAGTCAGCAATGTGGCTCCAGATCCGGTTCAAGCAAAACTGACAGCTAAAGTTGGGCTTGGAGTGACTCCAGAGAAACGGGAGAGAGAGTCTCCTGGGCAGGGGTCAGTGGAGGCATTTAAGGAGCATTAAGGAGCAGGGTGGGAACAGGCTGGCTCTGTGGCTCGATCAGCCGGTGGGGCTGGGTCACCCTTGGTGCCTGCCTGACAGAGCACCAAGCAGGGGCAGAAATAGCCACACACAGCCTCACACTTGAAGCCACCAAGCTTGTCCCTGGACCCACAGCAGCAGGGCCAGCCAGGGCCCCAGGCATCTTGCTTGAGATCTGCTCCCATCCCTTCTAGCCTGACTTTTTGCAAGGCTGCGTGGGCATATGCCAGCTCTCCACTCAGACTTCTGCAGCTCTGTGTGTGTGTGTGTAACTGTGAGAAGTAGAGGTATCAGGGAGGGCTTCCTGGAAGAGGCAAAGTGACATGGCCAGTCCAGGCATGGACTGGAGCAATGCACCTTCCTTCCAGCATTCGACCTTCAGCCTGTGCCTAGCAAACAGGGAGGACAGACATCCTTGGCACGAGCGTGGCGAGACGGCATGCCTTCTGAGCCCCACTCCTGTGCAGCCCAGCACAGTGCCCGTTTGGCCCCACTCCTCACTGAGCTCATCCGTTGGACCAGCCACTGGCCAGGCTCAAGAGAAGCAGTGAGATGCTTCAAGCCTCGGGGAGGCACGTGAGGCTGGCACACGCCTGAGCAAGCGGGGACCCTGTGGAAGATGTGTCCCCTCTGAGTCTCGGTCTCCATGTCTAGAAAGTGGGGGCGGATGGGAGGTCTGAGACCAGGGATCCCGCTCAGGGGTGCACTTTGGCCATGGGCAGCAGTTTCCAGCCCCGGATGCTGGGGCTGCCTCCGAGCCCTGGAGTTGGAGTCACCGCCCCCACCAGAAACTCGGTCGGGGCCAGATGGGTGAATGCAGCAACCTCTGCACCCTCTTATTTCCTCCTGAAGTCTCAAACCTGGGAGAGTGACCTCGCTGCCGAGACTGGCTTCACGCCCCCCCGTCCCAGCGAAGCGGCCCGGGTGTCCCAAGCCTGTGGGCACAGGGCCAGGCAGCTGGGGTCCGGGGGCCCAGAGGGGTTAGGGGGTGTGCTCACCTTCGCACTGCCGGCCCTCGCCCTTGTAGCCCGGCTTGCACAGGCACCTGTAGGACTTGGGCGTGTTCTGGCAGATGGCGTCGATGTGACACTCGTCCGTGCCCTCCGAGCACTCGTCCACGTCGGCCGCTCCTGGAGGGTGGACAAGGGCTGAGGGTTGGCCCGGGGGCGGGCAGTGATGGGATGGGGTGCTTTCTGCCCCCCCCCAGGCTCACACGGATGGACCAATGTGGGCCCCGGGCACTGGGCAGAGCAGCCGGGAAAACTCTGCTCTGGATGGGGGTCACCCCTCAGGCTCAAGGGGCAAAGCACAGTGGCCCCTGGAAATGGGGTGTTCATCAGGGGCAGATGGGCCTGGATACCGGGCAGGTGCATAGCCTCCAACCGCCAGCTGGCCAGTGAGAGACACACGGACGGCAGACAGACAGAATCCCCAGGGGGTCCTTCAGCAGCCCCCTGAGGGCCATCACCAGGGTGAGAGCCCCCCACCTTCGTTCTTCCACCTCTCCAGGGACTGTTGGCTCCCCCAAAGAACCCACTCTGAAGCACCCCCCCATCCTGGACTGGTATCGGGGTGCTAAATCCCCATGGGGACCACTGTAAGCAAACCACCGTGGCCCCAGAACGCTTCTCATTTGTCCTCGTTCCCAGGCTGCCCCAGAGGAAGAGGGGCAGCAGAATCACCTTCCTGTACATGCATGCACACATGTGCACACATATGTGTGCAACCAGCACATACAGGTACACGCACACACAGCAGGTGGCACCACTTTGCAGGGAGGCCAGACCTGCTCAGGCCAGGAATCCATCCTCTACCAGTGTCCGAGGGCGGGGGTGGCAAGGGGGGCAGATGGTG
>PVHY01031170.1:0-12849 GCA_004024945.1 Uropsilus gracilis
AAAAAAAAAAAAAAAAAAAAAAAAAAAAAAAAAAGAAACGCATACTTAAAAGCATGTGATTATACACGGGAATAAATTCTCTCAGGGAAAATAAACATGGCTCTTCAGGAAACTAGAATAAGGAACCCAGGTTCCAGGGCTATCACAGCTGCACTAAGGATGGGCAGAGTTCACCAGATGAAGGGTACTGCAAGCTGGCTGTGGGAACAGGCACCAGCACTGCTAGGGCCTGGCAGAGCAGAGGGAGGAGGGGAGTAGATGCAGGTCAAGCCAGAGCAGTTAGGACCAAAGCAGACTCTGGGGCTGCTCTCTGCTTTGTGTTTTGGGAAGATGGCTTTACCATCTGGATCCTGGGATGGAGCAGAGGGCTGCGCAGCAGCAAGTGGTTGGTTACGAGACTGCTGCAGGCACAGAGGAGGGGCTGCAGTAAGCAGGGCGGTAGCAGAGAAGCAGTGGGATGGAATGCCAGAGGCTTTAGGGGAAGAGATGACTCCCGGATTTGGGACTGTCACACAACACGCTGGGGGACTTTGCTCCAAATCTCAGTGCTGAGCATGGCTCCAAGGCTCCCAGTCTCCTTGGTCCCCCAGTGCTCCTAGTGCTCCTTGGAGCACTCCTGTGTGGTCACGGCCAGCCAGGAAGTAGAAAGGCTGGCGGAGATGGGAGCCTGTGGGGGCGCCTGAAGACCGCTGTGAATTACCCGGATGCTGAGACTGGCGAGGCGTGACCTAGCGAGGTGGGCAGTGGCCTGCTGCTGGAGGCTGGGCAATCAGCCACATAGAAAGCATACTCAGCGGCTTGGTTCCAGGGCGGAAGGAGACTAAGGTCCCAGGGAGGAAGTGACTTGACCGTGGTCTCCTTTCAGTTCCCCTCATTCAGACTTCTTTTAAGCCCCACCCCCACCCCGTCTTTCCTGGAACCCCTTTCTTAGCACCCATACAGGAAAAACAAAGGACTGTATGGGGTGTGCTGGGTTCCCCCCAGAGCCCGAGGGAACCCCCATCCATGATCTCACAGCAAGGAGAAAGGCGGGGAACAGGCTGACGGGGAGCAGTAAAAATGGGGACCAGCTGGACAGGTAGGCGGCCATCTTATGACTGCTCCACACTCGCCTTAACGTCGCCGCACGATGTGGTCATGTGGCTCCTTCACTGAGCCCAGTGCCCCGTGTCCCTGTGTCTCACAGGGGTCCTCAGCCAGCAGCATCCCCTGGGAAGCTGGAAATGTGGACCCTCGGGACTTACCCTAGACCTGCTGAGACAGAATCTCCCTGGTAAAGAGATCTTCCCAGTTTCTGAGCGTCTTTAAGTTTGAGGTGCCCTGCTCTGTGTGTAATTCCTCAGCTGGCCCTTATGCTCATGTGAGGAAGATGCATTCCATTTCTGAGATGAGGGCACCGAGGTTTTGGAGAAGTTGCTCACCCATGATTATTCTAGTTGACAACAACCAAAGATATACAACCCAAGACTGCACACCCAGTGAAGGGCCAGACTGGGGTCAGCGTGGCCTCCTCTCTGCTCAGATGGAGCTTTCAGTTTTAGGCTAGTGACTGCCCTCTCAGGCCATCCTGGCCTTACCCTGTCATTGAGATTTTGAGATTAAGGGGAATTTGGAGTAGCCCCTGACTGAGTATGGCCCCAGACCAATAGGTAAGTGTTAAAGGCACATACCATCTACTGCCCCCAGGACCTCAGATGCCCAAGGGTCATGTTCGAACCTGCCAGGGCCACCCTGGAAGGCACAGAGCCACCTGGCCCTGCCTGCAACCCTGGATCCGAGCCAGAAGCAGATGGGCCACGGAGAGCGTTGAGAGAACAGCTGACCCTTCTTGACCCTGGTCAAGTGTGGCATTCAGAGGCAACCCAGTTTGTTATTCTGCCCAGCAGGACTGGAAAGCATAAGTGCGGTGTCCTTCAAGAGTGCGTACATAGAGCCTGTCAGGGAAAAAAGTTCAGAAAGAAGGCAGTTGGAAACTGCAGACCGAAAAATCATTTTGCTTAGGGGGGTGGGGGGGTGAGAGTGGAGAAGGCTGGGAACAACAAGGTGGTGCAGCATAAATCAAGCTGACTTGGAGTCAGGAATCCTGAAATCTGACTTTGACTCTGGTGGTGAATCATCCCAGTCCCCTGTGGCCTCAGTTTCCCCAGAGGCAAAGTTCAGGGGTTGGATAAATCCTTCATCTCTACCATTCTGTTTGGCCCTGATTTTCTTTCATGCTAATAAATAAGTGACCGCCCTTGTAACTCAAAAGACATGGAGGGTCCCCTGATGGTTGAGGTTCAGAGTGCCCCTGGGCTGCAGCCTGATCCGAATGCAGGCGCCCCCTTCTGGCAGCCCAAAGCCTCCCCAGGCAGACCGTGCTGGTGGAGAAGAGGGGAACCCACAGAGCTGAGAGTGAACCCCACTCTGGGAGACCAGAGAAAGAGCCAGGGGCTATGGTAAGCAGAGGGCCTAAAGAAAGCATGGAGGAAGAGACAGTCCAGTGAGACATACCTTAGAAGACCTTCCCTGGACACTCAAGTCCCGGCTACAGACACTTGCACTTCCACCGCTCTGGGCAGCCAGCTTGCACTTTGGTGAAGCTCAACCCATCAGGAGCTCACCCCACCTGGAGTATCCAGTGTCCACGCATCCAGCCCTCTGGCCCCCCAGGGCTGCCCTGTCAGTGCTAGCCTCCCTTTGCTCCAGTGCTTGGGGGCCTTCTCATCACCACCAATGCCCTGGCCCCCTGGGTAGGCAGGGAAGAGCCCCTGGTTTTGTTTGGTAAGAGAAGGAATGAAACACCCTCTCTGAGGCCTGAGGATTCGGAGGCCTTCAGTGCTGTCTGGTTTCCGCTTCACAGCCAGGAGATGCAGCAGGGGCTGTTTTTTCCGTTTTGGTTCTTTGTTCCCACCCCCACTCCCCCAAACTTCCCCCCCCCACCAAACCCCCTAACTGTTGAGAGCCAGCCTAAGTGACCTTCCTGCTTTGGGCCCAATACTCTTGGCTTCAGAGAAAGACTTTCAGAGGCCCAGTAAAGACAGACTCCCCCCTCCCTCCAGCAGGAAGCTCAGGGAGACATATGAACCCAAGCCTACTGCAAGGGTGCCGACTGTGGGTGCTGGGCCAGGCAAGGCCCCTGGGAGGACTGGGGTGGGAGCCCAAGGGTGCTCTGGAGAAGTGTGTCTGCCGTCTTACTTGATAGGAAGGACAGGAGAAGAGAACCCCTCTTATGGACAGTACCCAGGGTTCCTGAGCTCCAAGGTGAACCCAGGGTCCAGTTGAGAAGCTGCAGGTAGGGCAGGGGGAGAAGAGCAGGGAAATGCTACCTTAACCAAGAGGAACAAAACTGACATTTATTGAGCACCTACTATTTGCAAGTCCTGCTCTAGGTGGTGTTCACCATAATCTAGCAGTGGTATAAGAATTATCTCTTGGAGCCGGGCACGGTGGCTCGTGCTTGTAAGCTTCAGCCTATGAAGCGGCAGGGGCTAGGGATCGCGGTTCGAGTCCCGCCTGGGGCCTGTAGCGAGACCTAGTTCCAAAAAAATAGCTGGGTGTGGTGGTGCGTGCCTGTAATCCCAGGTACCTGGGAAGCTGAGGCTGGGGATTGCTTGAATCTGTGGTACCCCGGGCAACGAGAGCCTGCGGTTCCACAGACAAAAATAGCAAGACCTAGTCTCAAAAAAAAAAAAAATAATAAATAAAATAAAATAAAAAAATAAAAAAATAAAAAGAATTATCTCTTGGGGAAACTGACCGGGAAAGGTTATAGAGGACACACGGAGACAGACGAAATCCAAGTCTTCTGGAATGAAGGCTGAACTCAGGGACCTGGGATGGGACAGGGATGGAGGTGTGGAAACAGATGGGAATGACAGAACTGTGATGTGGAGAACTGCAGGAGGCCCTAGCCCATCTCCAGTGGCTTTGTTTCCCTGAGGAGGCAGTCTCAGAAACAAAGTGGTTTCACCAGTCTTGCTCCAGTCACCCTGTAAACCCACCCCCCCAAATCCCGCATCTTTGTTGTACCTCCTCACAGACAGAAACAAGAGCTTTGGTGTGGCAGAGCCAGGGAAGGCTGTGCAGGCTGGCCCCTCTGGGAAGAGGAGGAGTTAGGTGAGGATTTTTCAGGGTCCCCTCTGTGTGCCTGAGACAGAGTCTGTGACCAAAACTTACAACCCTGGCTTCTTTCTATTCCTTTGGATTTGGGCCTCCAGCCTGCCCCAGTCCTTTATCTGCCCTGCTGTGCTCCAAGCCCGCAGGCATGGAGCCTGGCACGTGGCGGGCCTTCAGGGTCAACACATGTATAGCTCAGTGTTAGAGGGACCTTGTCTTAGTGATAGGGCCTCAGGCACGTGCTGGGGCCTCCCAGCACGCCTATAACTCTGCCAACAGTCCCTTTGTTCTTCCCTCTCCACAGGCAAAGAGCAGAAGGAGACCAACATCGAATCCATGAAAATGGAGGCAAGTGTTTTCCTCACCCCACCCCATCTCCAAGGGCTCAGGGAACCGGATTCTAGGAGAAGAAAGTCCTGCTCTGAACTGTGACTATGTGGGGAGTGGGTGTGGGGGAGACTTCAGGGGCACTCTGTGAGGAAAGGAATTGGGGGTGGAGGTTGGAAGCCCCCCAGGAAGCAGCCAGCTTGTCCTTCTCAGAGTCTCAGCACCTCCCCTCTTGGCTATGTCTATGTGCCCCCACACCATCCCTCTCTCCACAGCCCACACAGGAACTTGCCCAGCACTCACAGGGTTGGCATCTCTGGCCAGAATGCCCACCTTGGGCTCAAAGTGAATGCCTCCTCGGGTCCCCTCACAGGATCCATCCAGCAGCAACCTGCTCAGAACCCATCTTAATGCTGGTCTGTCGTCTCTGTCCTAGGGCTCCCGGGGCCGGCTGCGGGGTGGCCTGGGCTGGGAGTCCAGCCTCCGGCAGCGGCCCATGCAGCGGCTCACCTTCCAGGCAGGGGACCCCTACTACATCAGCAAGCGCAAGCGGGATGAATGGCTCGCACGCTGGAAAAGGGAGGTGAGGCACCTTCTGACCTGGACTCAGCCTATCCTGAAGAACTGGAAAACCAGATGTTAACTCCAGCCACCCTCCGGGCTATTGTCAGGCCCTGGCTGAGCCTCAGTTTCCTCTTCAGGTTAACCTCCCCCACTTACAGGGAAATGCTTAATCCCTGGGCAGGGATGGTTCCTTTCTTCTTTCCACAAATGTCTGTTGAACACTTACCTTGTACCAGGCAGTGGACTAGGCTCTGTGTGTATCATTCCTGTCCTCATGAAGTTGGCCTTCTGATGGGTGGGCCCAGCAGAAAATGAGCAAACAAGGGACTGAAGTAGAGGCTAAAAAGGCCTATTTTGTGTGAGGAGATCAAAAGAGGCTTCTTGGAGGGGGTGGTATTTAAATTGAGACCCAAAAGGAATGGAAGAACTGGCTCTCTGAAGAGTGGGATATGGGAGAATGTTTCAGGCAGAGAGAACAGCACAAGCAAGGCAACATGAACTCTCAGTATACCCAGCATGAAATGAGCATGTGAGAAGTGAGGGCAAAGGGGACTGGGTGGGTGGTCTGATCATACATGCTTTGTAGGTCCTGGTCTAAAAGTGGGTTTCATCCTGAGTATACTGGGAAGTCACTTTATGTAGAAGAATGATTTACTGCGGAGTAACGTAACAGCAGTGGAGGCATAGAGTTAGCTGTGAGTGAAGGCTCTGGAAGTCAGCCTGTGGCAATGAGGAGGGGAGGGAGCTGTTGCAAATCCTGACCCCAAAGGGTGGGTCTTCTGCCCTTAAAAGAAAGAACTCATGGGGAGAGCACTCTAGTGTAGCTGAAACAGACAAGGTTTTATCAGAGAACCTAGCGCTGGAAAGGAGACTTTAGCCTGGCATCTCAAAGGCATTAGGAGGAGATGTTTAAAAAGTCCACCAGAAGGAGGAAGGAAGGAGGAGGGCAGCCTCATAGCTTGTTCCAGGCTGGGCCAGGCCCGGGACATGCACATTCGGGTTCCAGTGCAGCTGTGCTGCAGGCTCAGGGCCTGGTCCCTCCGGGAGATCGGGATCCTTAGGCAGGATTGAGCGTTTTTTGCTCTCATGGCACCTCATGGCCAGTGCGGTGGGTCAGATCGCTTGAACAGGGCTCCCCAGTCCAAGAGGCAGCTCATCCCATCCACCTACCATTTCTGTTACCTCAGTCATCTCAGAGCCGGGGGAGACGGAGACACCAGACTGGAAAACAGCCCACCAAGCCGGGCTGGCTGGGGTGTTTGTGTATGAGGGATGTCAGAGAAAGCTGGGACCAGGGAGAGGGCGGAAATGCCCTGGGGTGTTCCAGTGCGCAGGGCCCTGGCTGATCTTTACCCAGGGCCTACAAAGGAGGCGGCCAGGGTGAGAGTTTGCTCTGGGGACAGAGAAGGTTCAAAACAAGGCTCAGGCTTGGCTGCTCCAAGGTTTCCAGTTCCTTGGGGATCCAGGGGGAACCCAGAGACTCCTGGAGAAGGCTGTCTGGGGGGTGGGGCGGGTGCCTGTCCAAGGGAGTTGGGGAGGGGGGTGTTTTCAGGATCCAGACAGGCTCTTCTCCATGGGGTCAGTGGCTCCCTCTTGGGCGGTTTCAGTGCTCCCTTAGTTCACCCTGGGATCAGAGGCTTAGACTTAATGACGTCTAGACCTGAAAACAACTTCTAGAAACTTCGTAACCCTCCGGTGATGCTCCCTTGAAGAAGCAGATTGGAGGCCTGCCCCTGGACATTAATGAGGGGCGTGGGCTCCAGAAGGATGTCTTCTCTCAACAGGAAAAATTAAGGTGATAGCTATGGTTTCTCGATCTTAAGTTTTCCGCTCCAATCTAAAGGCTCCATGTGTATTATGGCTCCCGTAACCCATGCGGAAGTCGAGGGAGCAGGGCTGATAGCCCCCGGGGCTCCCTCCCAGACTCACCAGTCATCACACATTTTCCTAGTCCATCTTAAACCTTGGCCGCAGCGTTTTCCACATCAGCTAGTCAAGGACAGTGATGCGCATTCACTGAAAAATGCAAAACGTGATTTAATTTAAAATATCTTGGGTGTATGTGACTTGAGTTGTAAAGACCTGCAAACCAGATTTATTTGGTGCTAGTTCCTTACCCCTTTGCTGTGACTGAAGATGTCCCCCCAGGACCCCGTGACTCCCTGTGTGTGTTGGTGCCATTGATGTGCTGGCCCTGGGCTCACATGGCAAAGGGGACAGGCGGGACTGGAGTCACGCTGACCACGGCCAGGACCTGCCCACCCCCTCCTGGGGAATAGAGGGTTGGGGGCTAAGTGCAGGAAAAGGAATGTGGGGGGTCACTTTGAAGGTTCCCAAACCCTCCCCCCACCCAACGAAAATAAGATTGGCACTGTCACATCAGCCCTTTTCTCAGGGCCGTACTTAGCACTAGTACAGAAGTCCATACTGCTTCCAGGTCTCACCTGACTTTGCAGGTTTTTAGCTATTTCTCCGGAAGCTCCCTCTCCAGGCCTGAAAGTCGTCGCCATTTTATCCAACTGCACCTCCTCAGCACCCTTCTCTGTCTTTACAGTGGCATCCCCAGGTCTCTGCCCCACTCTCTGCTGGTCTTGATCCCTTTGCCACTCATGAGTTCACCTGGATCCTGTGACCGGCTCTCCTCCCCCACCTGCGGTAGCACCAAGCTTCCGGCTGCAAGATCTAGCTATGTCCCAGGCAATGTTGTTAAAGCTTTGGCCAGCCTCCTCTCACCAGCTTTTTAAAAGTTCACGCTGGCATCGTTACTGAGCTGATTACCAGAACCTTCCATGAATGAGTGCCATGTAAGAGGTTGTCTAATGGAAGTCTGGAACATTCCAGATTTTATCCATAATTGAATGAGGGTTCCTGGAGCTCAGGAACCTCATGAAGAGGCTGAGACCAGCTAATTCTGCATAGAGTCTCTCTCGGCAAGAGGTGGCTTTGGCTTTTAAAGGGATGACCTGGGAGTTAGAGAAGAAGGAAGAAGGGCATGTGGGGAAAGGTGCCCAGCACATATGCCCTTCTGAGGCACAAGAATGTGACCTCTTGGTATGGAAGGTTGTGCAGGAGCATAGGGTGCTAGACTGAGCTGCAGGGATGTGGCTGGAGGGGGGTGGGGACAGGGCTCTGAGGGTTTTTTGCCCTGCTGTGGGGCTTCCACCACAGATCCCTTCCTCTGCCCTCCTCCCCAGCCTTCTTCCATCAAAACCTCCCCTTGGGTTCCATTTTCTTCTCCCAGGACCACCTTTGTCAGTCAGGTCACAGTTATTGAGTGAGGCCAGGTCTTTTCTGTCCATGCAAGATGAGCTACCTTCCAGATTTCTCCCTGCCCTCAAAAACAAAACAAACAAAAACTACTTGCCCCCAAATTTATTTAGGGAGACTCAGAATCTCTCAGAATGAATTAAAGTTAAAGTATGTAGGTGACAAAAACAAGACATTCCCTCCTTCCCTACAACAGACTGGAATTCCTGTCAGAGCTGCTATTTAACCTGTCTGTCCCATGGCCTTCATTCAGCTTTTGCCTCTTTACTAACCCTTTTAGATTCAACTTTCTTTATTCATGACCAGACCCTAGTATGGACCCTACAGTGGTTCCCCATTGTCTTCTCCATTTACGTCAGAAATCCCCCAACTATCTCTCCAGGCTTCAGCCTTCTCTGTGACTGTCACAGTAGACCCACCAGCTTCTTGACCATTCCCTAATGAAAGGTCCCTTATGAGGGACTAGTCTCCCTTTTACATTTGCCATGCTTCCTCCATCCTCCCTGCCTTTGTTCCCACTGTACTTCTTCCTTCTTCCATCCATTCTTCAGGGTTGAACTGTTAACCTCCTCCAGGAAGCCCTTCAGGATTTCTCTAGTCCACACTGACCTTATTCCTTTTCTGCATCCCTGTAGCCCTTGCTGTTAATACTGTTAGATCCAGTCAGTTATATTTCAGAGTATTTTTCAGTATTTCTTACGTTTTGTACCCACCTTGGCACTGAGCAAGGAGAACAGACCCGTGGAAATCTGTTGGTTTGGCAAGCAGTTGGGAGGGTATCCAATGTGGCTCCCTTGGGTTTCCACCTTCTTGGCCAAACTCTTGGTTTCCAGGGGTGCTGACAGGTATACCTGGAGGTGTGGGCAGACCCCATGTATAAGGTGATGCCCTGGGTTTTCTCCAGCCTGTATGTGCTGTTTTGATTGGGCCTCCATTGTGCATGAGCAAGGAGAACCTTCCTTGACCAAGCAATACTGGCCCAGGACCAGGTAGGGGGGATGGCAGAGCTTCCTCTCTAGGAGGGCTAGTCCTGGGCCTCCCTTTCTGATTATCAGAACTAGAGCCCCTGAGGCAGCAGTTGGGTTTAGAGAGGGCTTCCCACTCACATGTGTTATTTCATTGGTCCTCCCCACTGTGAGGCAGAAGGGGTGTGGAATTCCAGCCTAGTTGGTAAAACAGGCATCTAACGAGAGGGGCTACAGAATCCCAGATTGTTTCTCCGCTGTGATTTAGGACACCTGGCCAGTCTGATGAGTCAGGGCTGTCTTGTTGATCTCTTCACCCCACCCTAATGCTAAGCTATTTCAAGGCAGCAGTAAGCAAGCACATCCTGCTATTGTAAGACCTGGACCCCTTCTGGGTTCCCAGCCTGAAGGGAGGGCCCCAGGAGTCCTGATGCTAATCAGATGCCTAATACTTAGTATTGTTGATAAAGGATCATCTGTGGCTGGAATATCAGTCTCCTCCCTTTCATCCTCCCTCCTGCTGACGGGCAGGTAGCAAAGTCTTCACCTTCTCAAAGGCAAGGGCCTTTGGAGGTGAGTGCAGATGCTGAGTCATCACTTAACTGAAGGAGCAAAAGAGGGACGGGGACATCAGCATCCCTAAACCAATGTCCCATTTGCTGCGCTGGACTTGGCTATGCTTTACCCTTGAGTACTTGACAGCCGCACCCACTAGAGTCTGTTTTCTGCCTCTATCCAACTCAGTGCCAGCACCTCCGCCACCAGACCTGGCATCTGGGAGCCCTCAGTTAAGGTTTGCCAAACAAGTAAGTCATTTCCATCTTAGAGTAATGTACTTTAAACAGCATAGTATGTGCTCCTGGCACAGGGCAAGTGCTCAATAGGAGCTTGATGATTCTTAAAATGATTTTTTAAATTATTTTTAAGAGACATGGTCTCACTGCGTTGCCCAGGGTTGTCTCAAACCCACGGACTCAGGTGATCCCCAGCCTCAGCCTCCCAGGTAACTGGGATTACAGGCACATGCCACCATGCCCGGTTTTTAAATGATTTTAATTATTACGCAACTTAATTCTTGTAAAAAAAAAAATCTACCCTGCCCCCATGACTTCAATTCCTCCATCAGTGGTGCTGATGTTGTCAGTTTTGCGTATATGCATGATTTTTTGCTATCCACCTATGTGTGTGTGAATATATAATTTTGCTTCACAGTTGGTTTTGTTTTGTTTTGTTTTGTTTCCCCTTTTTTACATAAATGGAACCACACCATAGTTTCATTTTACAGCTTGGTTTTTCACTTACAATAAGTCTGGGCAACCTAGCCATGCACTTACTGTTCTATTCCACCATATGGACGACTGTGATTTTACTGAACTGTTCTCTTGTCGGTGGCCCATTATGTTGTTTACGGTGTTTTATGGCCTAAGCATTGCAGTGGTGTCCTGCCTCTTTGTGCATCTGTGTTTCTGAGATACCTAGAGTGATAGATGTTGGATCGTAGGGACTGTGCGTTTTGCATTTAATAAAATCTGTCAAATTGCCCCCCAAAAGGGGCAGCGCCAATTTACACTCCTGTGAACAGCATATGAGAAGACTTCCACCTTTGCCAACATCAATATTTTGCTAATCTAGTGGGTGCGAAACTGGTATCTGGTTATGATTTTAATTGGATTTCCCAGATGATAAGTGAGGTTGAACATCTTTTCAAATGGTTATTGGCCATTTGTGCTGCTGTTTCTGTGAGCAGAGCAAATGTTGCCTCCTCTTGCTTTACAACCCTGCAGTCTCAACAGACTGTGTTTCCTGTCTGCCCTGGGAAGAACAGCCTGTGAATGTCCAGAGGGTCCTCCCCTGCTGGGCGATATTCCTTTAATAAGGATCCCTAAGCACCTTCTAAGTAGGGGGGCTTTGTGCTGGGGGCTTTGGAAATAATGAAATGAATTAAGTGTGATCTCCTGGGCTTTAGCCTGGAGACATGAGAAAGGGCAAAGCGAAGTGGACTATTAAGGGTAAAATCAAATTATTAACAAAGGATGTGGGTAGTTTCAGGGTATTTGGAGTGAACAGACCTTCCTCTCCTCCCTCATCCCCCATCTGTAAATAAACAAGAACCTGAACTTGAAGCTGGCCTCAGAAATAGCATCATCTGATGATGTCATTTGGAGCAGGCGTGGCAAGTATCCTTTACCAAAAGGCTGAGTGTGTTTTAAAGGTGACAGGAGTGTTCCATGGTGATGACCAGGGCCAGTATTTAGAACAGGCTGTGAAACTGTCCTCACAGACTCCCCATTGTCCCTTACGTGGGCGGACTGTTTACATACGGAAGTGTTCGCTTATTCTGGGGCCACAGGGAGAATGGCAATTAGAACCACCCCACTTTTTAGTGTGAGAAAGAGTGGTGGGGAGGTCAGGGTCCAACAGCTGCCACAGCAAAGCCCAAATAAATGAAGCCAAGAGGTGGGACCTCATTGAGTCCCTCCGCCGCCCCCCCCCCCCCCCATTCCTGGCACTATGCCGGGAGCATTAAGTTTCACCCAGTGCTGAAATACATGATTTGTATTTGCTCTGAGAACTCCTTCACCCTCATTTTGCGCTAAAGAAATGAATTCTGCAGGTCAATGGGTGGGAGCCACCCATGGCATCTTATGAGGCAGTCCCATGGGCAAACCTGGACCCCTGCCGCCCTGCTGCTATTTTGCATCCACACGACTCAACTAGAATGAGTCGCTGCTGGTCTGCATTTGTGACTTCTCCGAGATGGCGAGTGTTGGCTGGCCCTCCAGCCAGCTGCTGCCCCCCTCCCACTTCAACAGCATGCAAGCTGCTCCTTCTTTGTCAGGTTGGGGTTCCCTCCAGAATTGGCCCCTCTCTGCACCACTCATTTGGTCCTGTCCTTGCACGTACTTGCTGTTTTCTCTTCTGACATGGTGAAAGTAGATTTTTAAATGTTGGAGGTTCTGGAAGCCTGGTTTCTGGTCTCAGCTCCTGCCCCTCATTTATTCAAGAAGGACTTTTTCCTCTTCTGAAATGGGACAGAGACTCCACAACCCCATGGAGTCTACAAAATCATAATGGGGTGGGCGGCTGATATGACCTGTTGTTGCCCTTGTCTCCTGTGTGGCCTTGTATACAAATATCAAAGAAATATTCCAGTAAGGCCAGGCATGCTGGTTCATGCCTGTAAGCAGCAGCCAAGGAAGCCACGGCCAGGTCCAGGGATCGTGGTTCGAGTCTTGCCAGGGGCACATAGCGAGACTAGTTCCAAAAGAATTACAGCTGGGTGTGGTGGCATACACCTGTAATGCCAGCTACCTGGGAAGCTGAGGCTGGGGATTGCTTGAGTCTGTGGTACCGGAGGCTCAAAAATAGCAACACCTAGTCTCAAAAAAAAAAAAAAAAAAATCCAGTCAGTTCTGACCTCACATACATGGCATATTCCTTGTTTACAATAAATGAAAAAAAAATTTTTTTTTCATAAAGTTCACTTGTTTGGTGCTAGTGTGCTTTGCTTGCCTTTCCTTCTTTTATGGTCTGCATTTCACCCCCCCCCCCTTGTGGTCTGGCTGGCAGCGGAGAGGTAGGGTGATTCTCTGGGTAGGCATGGGGGTTGGGGGTGGGCTTTAGTTCC
>PVHY01031171.1:0-12856 GCA_004024945.1 Uropsilus gracilis
AGACAGATTAAGTCAGTCAGTGTGGTGGTTCATTAACCTTGTAACTTAGGGTAAGTTACTTAACTGAGCCTCAGTGTTGTCATCTGTAGGATGGGTTGCTAATGACAGCTCAATCTTAGTGCTGTCATAAGGATGAAAGGAGGCCGGGCACGGTGGCTTGTGCTTGTAAGCTTCAGCCTATGAAGCGGCCGGGGCTAGGGATCTCAGTTCGAGACCCGCCTGGGGCCCGTAGCGAGACCTAGTTCCAAAAAAATAGCTGGGCGTGGTGGCGTGCGCCTGTAATCCCAGCTACCTGGGAAGCTGAGGCTGGGGATGGCTTGAGTCTGTGGTACCCCGGGCAACAAGAGCCTGCGGTTCCACGGGCAAAAATAGCGAGACCTAGTCTCAAAAAAAAAAAAAAAAACAAACAAAAATGTAATAATAAGGATGAAAGGAGATGATCCTGGCAGAGTGTTTTGCACAGGCCTGGCACTCAGTATTAAATGGTAGAAGTCAAGTTGTTTGAGTTACTCAGGGTTTACTTCATATACTGTAGTGAATTGTTTATTTGAATGACCTTGTATAAATAACCTGTGAAGTAGGTGTTGGTAATATCCTTATTAGAAAAATGAGGAATTTCAGCGCAAATAGTCTATGAAAGAAGATCAGGCATCTAGAGAAGGACAGAAACAGACTCATTTCTAGTGACTTCCCTATCCCCACTGCACCTCAGGCTGGGACCTGGTTGGATCCAAAAAATGTCCTTTGTGCCCACCACAAATCCCTAGTCTCCCTTTTCAAGGTAGTAGGAAAGCAGGGAGCAAATACCTTGATACCTTGGCCTGGGAAACTGTCCCTATATCACTCAGCTCTCACAAAATATTCCAAATGACAAAAAAAACAAAAACAAAAAAACAAGGCCGGACATGGTAGTGCGTGCCTGTAAGCAACAGCCTGTGGAGTCGTGGCCGGAACTAGGGATCAAAGTTCAAGACCCGCCAGGCCAATGTAGCAAGACCTAGTCCCAGAAAAATAGCTGGGTGTGGAGGCATGCGCCTGTAATCCCAGCTACCTGGGAAGCTGAGCCTGGGGATCGCTTGAGTCCATGGTACCCCAGGCAATGTGAGCCTGCGGTTCCACGGGCAAAAATAGCGAGACCTAATCTAAAAAAATAAATAAATAAACCTCAGGTCTCTTAGGTTTGTCTGGCATCTTCTCTGTGTGGGCACATGACATTTGTGCTCACACCATGATCAGTCAGCACAGTACAGTTACTCAGTGGTGTTTACCATCTAGCAATAGGAGTCTTGTATTATGATAGGGGCTTCAATCTGTGGGCTGTGGGATCTAAGTCAGATGCCTCTCTGACTGATGCAGAGTAACATGGATGATGTAAACACAGAGGAACTTCCAAGAAACAACTTGCATATTGGGAGGTCTTTGAGGGGAATGATGCTTTAAACCACTGTGAGAAGGCAGAACACAGGGCAGAAAAAGGTGACCTGCATCATTTAGAGCAGGCCCTTGCAGCAAGGTATGGTTTGTCTGAGGCACTATTTGAAGAAATCATAAAGGAGTTGCCTCAGAATTGCCTGAGTAATTGCCATTTCACCATTGCCAGATAGGGCCCACTTGGTCTTTCTGGCCCAAAAGGTGCTCTCTGAGGGAACAATTGGGATCCTGGCCTATTGTGACAATCCTATAGCTATGATTGTTAGGGGCATTAGCAGTGGGTTGGCCTTATCATTCCAATGAAATCAAGGCAGTTAGAACGAGAGAGAGAATTCTAGGCAGTCAGAGCAGAAACAGCAAGTGATTTTAGCAGGTCAGTCTCCTGGTGTCTAGAGCCCAATGAACACACATTTCTTTAGAAATAGATGCTCTGTGCACCCACTGATCTACTGAATTCTGTTTTTCAGGAAATATGTATTGAAATGTGTATTGACAGTTAAGACTTCACAAGCAGTTGAATGAAGAAAAGGAAATAGGAGAGCAAAAAGGACATTTTTGCAACACACCCTGAAGTTCTTACATCGCCTCTAAACATATATAATTAAGTATACACTGTGTGATCCTAGATGTCTGTCCTTGCCCCAGCCTCCAAAAGGGAGTGGCCTTCAAGGATATGAAATGTTGACTGTATTCAAAGGTCTGCCAAAAAAGTTAGAAGTTTGGAGATCTCGGAATTCAAACTTGAATGTCTCTTGGCACCTCAAACTGAACAAGGCTGATGTATACCTGTATGGTACATTTAGAAAGATGGTCAAACAATCAACACACTAATAACCAATATCAACTACCTCTGTGTGGGAACCTGGGATAGGTAATTGATTTACAGGGCCTTTTTTTCATTTAAGTAGAGGCCACATACATGTAACATACTCAATTCATGAAGCTGTTATGTGTGTATTATAAGCATTCTTCTTACATGAGCTTTTCACATGGAACAAGAAGGTATATTACCATATCAATAATTGGTGGGAGCATTCATTCAGTTACTGGAGTGTAAGATCTGGAGTTATTCGTGGCTCTCATTTCCTCCACCCTTCTCTATTCCATCAGTGGCCCCCACATTTCTCCCTACATTCCAGGTCTCACCAGTTCCACTGACCATGCTCTGTCCAACCTCCCTCATGTCTTGTGGGAATCACTGGGGTTCCCATATCCACTCCTCCTCTGTACATAGAGTCAGTGAGTTTTATACTAAAACATACACAGAATATTTTTTTTTATTTGAAATGATCATAGATTCATAGGAAGTGGAAAATTTGTACAGAAAGATCTCTTGTAACCTTCATCCTGCTACCCCTTTATGGTAGCTGTATTAGACTGTAAATACCAGAGATTTGACATAAATATAACTCATGGAACTTATTCAGATTTCATCTGTTTTACCTGCACTTATTTGTGCAGCATGAGTGTGTGTTTCTATGTAACTTGCACATGTGTAGATTTATGTAGCTACCACCACAGTTCAGATACAGAACCTCCATCATTACAAAGAACATCCTTACAGTGCCATATACAGTAATTCCTCTGCGCCCAGGGGATCTATAGTCTGTTCTCAAGCTTTATAGTTTTGACATTTTTCTTCTTCTTTCTTTCTTTTTTTCTTTTTCTTTCTTTTTTTTTTTTTGAGACTAGGTCTTGCTATTTTTGCCCATGGAACCACAGGTTCTCATTGCCTGGGGTACCACACAGACTCAAGCAATCCTCAGCTTCAGCTTCCCAGATAGCTGGGATGACAGGCGCACGCCACCACACCCAGCTATTTTTTTGGAACTAGGTCTTGCTACGGGCCCCAGGTGGGACTCGAACCATGATCCCTAGCCCCTCCTGCTTCATAGGCTAAAGCTTGTAAGCACGAGCCACCATGCCTGGCCTATATAATTTTGGCATTTTGAGAAAGTTGTAATAAGGGAACCAAGTAATGCATGACTCTTTGTGAGCTATGTTTCTCTTTCATTTAGCATAATGCCCTCATCAACCAAAAAGTTTGTATAGATAGTCTGTTCTTCCTTTTTATTGTTGAGTAGTATTCTAAGGTATGGAGATAGAGGTGTCTTTGAAAAACAGAAGCAGTCATTCCAAGTTCAAATGGGTCTTAAACATTGTACTGCACCCCTGGCTTACTGGACCCTCTCTGCCTAGCCTGGCTGCTCCTTCCTTGTCCTCTTTTGCCATACTCCCTTCCCCTTCACACACTGACTTTCTGTCCCTCCTCAAACCCACTCAACCTTTTTCTTTATGCTGCTCACCAGAGATGACATCCCAAAATCTTGTCCTCTGGGTCCCTGCTTAAGTATCATCACTACAGAGAAGCCCTCCCTACCCTATCCTAGAAGAATGCTTCCATCAGCTATCATTATATGCTGATGACATGATTCTCTATATAGATAACCCAAAAAAATCCACAGAAAAATGGCTTGAAATAATAAACCAGTTCAGTAAGGTAACTGAATACAAAATCAACACACAAAAGTTGGTAGCTTTCCTATACACAAAAAGTCAAATAGAAGAAGAAATCTGCCAGGCACAGTGGCTCGTGCTTCTAAGCTTCAGCCTATGAAGTGGCCGGGGTTGGGGATTGTGGTTCGAGTCCCGCCTGGGGCCCGTAGTGAGACCTAGTTCCAAAAAAATAGCTGGGCGTGGTGGCACGCACCTGTAATCCCAGCTACCTGGGAAGCTGAGGCTGGGGATTGCTTGAGTCTGTGATACCCCAAGCAACGAGAGCCTGAGGTTCCACGGGCAAAAATAGCGAGACCTAGTCTCAAAAAAAAAAAAGAAGAAGAAATCAGAAAAAACCATCCCATTTACCATTGTACCAAAAAACAATTAAATACCTGGGAATAAACCTAACGAAAAACATGAAAGAGCTATACAAAGAAAACTTCAAAACACTGCTAAAAGAGATCAAAGAAGACATAAGGAAATGGAAAAACATTCCCTGTTCATGGATTAGAAGAATTAATATCATCAAAATGGCCATCCTACCAAAGGCAATCTACAGATTCAATGCAATCCCAATTAAAATCCCACTGACATTTTTTAAAGAGATAGAACAAAAATTACTGAAATTCATATGGAATAACAAAAGACCTTAAATATCAAAAAGTCTCCTGATCAGAAAAAAAGAGAATGGAGGTATTACAATTCCAAACTTCAAACTATACTGCAAAGCCATAATAATTAAAACAGCTTGGTACTGGTTCAAAAACAGACAATCAGACCAATGGAACAGAATTGAGTGCCCTGAAATAAAACCACACATAGTCAACTAATCTTTGACAAAGGAGTGAAAAACTTAAATTGAAACAAAGATAGCTTCTTCAATAAATGGTGTTGGGAAAATTGACTAAGGCATGCAAAAAAATGGAACAACATAACTCCCTCACACCATGTACAAAAATCAACTCAAAATGGATAAAATATTTAGATGTCAGACCTGAAACCATAACATACATAGAGGAAAACTTGGGCAAAACCCTCCATGAATTACAATTCAGAAGTCCCTTTCTGGATACATCTACAGATGGCAAAAAAAAAAAAAAATGAAGGAATACATAAACAGATGGGACTACATCAAACTAAAAAGCTTCTGTACAGTAAAAGAGACAATAGAAAAAAAACAAAAAGAAGTCCAATCGAATGGGAAAAAATTTTTGCCCTCCACAAGAGTGATAAGGGTTTAATAACAAAGATCCACAAGGAACTTGCACAATTAAGCAAAAGCAAAACAAGAAGCCCAATAAAAAAAATGGGGAGAACTAAAAAGACACTTCTCCAAAGAGGAAATACAAATGTCCAACAGGCACATGAAAAATTGCTCAATATCACTAGCAATAATGGAAATGCAAATCTTTATTTATTTTTTTGAGACTAGGTCTTGCTATTTTTACCCAGGGAACCGCAGGCTCATGTTGCCCAGGGTACCACAGACTCAAGCAATCCCCAGCCTCAGCTTCCCAGGTAGCTGGGAGTACAGATGTGCGCCACAATGCCCAGCTCTTTTTTGAGACTAGGTCTCATTGTGTTGCCATGAGCAGGACTCGAACTGTGATCCCTAGGCCCAGCTGCTTCATAGACTGAAGCTTACAGGCATGCGCCACCATGCCCAGAGGGAAATGCAAATCAAAACCACAATAAGATGCCACCTTACACCAGTAAGAATGACCCACATCCAAAGAACCAGCAACAATAAATGCTGGTGAGGATGTAAAGAGAAAGGAACACTGCTGGTGGAATGTAAACTGGTCCAACCACTATGGAAAGCTGTGTGGAAGACCCTCAAACTAATGAAAATTGAGCTACCATTTGACCCAGCAATTGCTCTCTTGGGAATCTACCCAAAAGAGACCTCAATATGGGTACAAAGGGACACCTATGCTTGGATGTTTACTGCAGCACTATTTATAATTGCAAGGACTTGGAAGCAACCTAAATACCCCAAAACAGAGGACTGGATGGAAAAAATGTGGTATATATACACTATGGAATATTACCCATCAATTACAAATGACAAATTTGATGATTTTATGATAACATGGATGTACTTAGAAGAAATCATATTAGTAGAAACAAGTCAAAAAGAAAAAGACAGAAACCAATGGTTTCACTAATATATGGAATATAGGGAAAAAATAAACAAAAGCCTTGAGGAAAAGTCAAAACAAGCTAAGCACCAAACTGAAGCACACAACTTCAGGCAGGGGAAAAATGGGGAAGGGGGATGGTGGGAAGGGTGGTGGGGGTAAATCCCTGGGATTACAATGATGTGAAATTTATATATAAATAAATTTTTAAACTAAATAAACAAAAGCCTGTACATGGAAAAAAATTAAAAAGAATGCTTCCATCCACCTGGTTACCTGCACTATTGTATATAAGTACTACCATCCACCTACTTCCTTGTTTATTTCCACTATTGCACCAGTGATACCCGGACCAACTTTCTGTCTTTGCTTGTTTAGAATCTCATGCTAGCTCCCTGACAGAGGGACCAGTGTGCAACAGATACATTCTCTGTAATCACTAGCTGCTTTTGCTGCTACCTCTTTCTTGCCCTGAAAGATGAAAGAGTCACTCAGAGAAAGACAGCTGGTTAGTGGCAAGCTGGGCCAAACAACCTAGAGTCTGGGTTGCAGGCCCACTTTCTTTTCACAAAGCCCACTCTCTGGGTAATCCAGTAGCAGCATCTGGGTTACTGTAGGCCTGTCCTTGGCAAGCCTTACAGTCAGGGTTGACCCCACAACCTTTGCTTATCAGTTAAATTCAGTTCAATTGAATATCAAAGGCAGCCTTGCAGGAGGAGAAAGACTCAGCAAAACTAACTTACCTGCTGAGAAGTGAGTGTATGAAGAGAACCCTTGTCACTAAGAACAGGGGTATCCTGGCCACTCCACATCCAGTACTGCTACACTAGGACTCATTGAAGTCATTGTCACACTCACCAGGTGCACTATATACTTGTTCTGAGTTCTGAGTCCTTCCTCTGTGTTCCACAGAACCCAGTATCCTTACTTCCGCGCACTGTGACTGCTTCTTAAAGATGCCTCTTTGTTGTCAATGTCCCACTAAGTGCAGGTCAGAAGCATCTAGAACAATCATCCGGGTACTTGTTCAGACTCACACCCATGGCCCTTCTCATCTCATGGAACCAAATTCTCCAGAGCTGCCTGCCATCCAGGCACCAGGATTTTTAAGAAATTTGTTGGGGACTTCTTAGGATCTGTGTATTGGTCTCTGTTTTACTCTTGGATTTTGCTGGAACCTCTGTAGTCTCTTCATTTAGTTTATGAATTTGCTGATTAATACTTGACAAATGTGGCAGGGGGTAGAGATTTTACATGGACAGTATAATTGGAGGGCCACATTACCTTTAGGCACAGGGAGAGTTCTGATCCTATTTTGACTTCCCTTTGCCAAGGAACCTGTCTGAAGTGCAGAGACTTAAGCTGCAGAAAGTATCCTGGAACAGCTTGTGGGATGAACTGAGGGAACTGAGACTGGAGGTTTCTCTCACAACATGGGGAGAGCTGATTCTGAGAACTAGGCAGTGTTGTGAGAACCAAGGACATTTATGAGATGAAGAGAGATGGGCAGTGGGGGAGCAGGAAAGAGTGAGGTAGAAGCAATAGGAACTGCACTGTAGGAGAGAGGGAGGAGGAAGAGGTATCAAACCATCTCAGGTTTCTGACCTAGGGGACCTGTGAGTTCTTTCATAGGATCAGGTTTGACTTTGGTCTGATAAACTACACAAATTCTCTGAGTTTCAGTCACCTCATCTATGAAAGGGAGCTAATGAATGGATGGAAATACCCTTAGCAGGTTCTAAGTGTCTGCAGTACCATCCAGGAGAAGAATGGCTATGCCTACCGATGTCATTGCCATTGCCCTACAGCCCCAGGGCAGCACTGGCTGTGGCTGGGATAGTTGAGGAGGGTCTTGGACCCTAGACATGCAGATATTGAGATGCCCGTGGGGCATAACAGAAATACCTGAAAGTTTTGGCTGGGGTGTGGAAAGACAGCAATTAGATTATTTAAATTTAGGATTTTGTTGAGTAGTTGCAACTGAGGAAGAATGTGGTAAGGGGGTGAAAGGATAAGAAAGCAACTGAAGGGATGGATCCTGGGCATGCAGCTGCAAGGGAGGAGCCTGAAAGAGAAGACTTAGAAAATGATGCACGATTGATGAAAGTTTTTCAAAGAATGAGAAACTTGAGGAGATTGAGTCAGAGGGTAGAGGTGAGACATTTTCTGAGAAGATGAGAGACCACAGATAGAATTTTGAAACTAAGGAAGAGGGCAGGTGAAACTTACTGGCATAGAGTATGATGAAAAGCTGTGACCAGTTGAGACGGACTTTGCAGCAACCAAGAATCATGTCTGAGAGGATAGGGAGGGATAGAAAGGAAAACCTATGCTCAGGCTAATGGCTCTCCAGAACTGTGCAAATGTAGACTGATGTATGGGACATGTTGGAGTCTTCAGGGGTAAAGTCAGCTGGTATGGCCTTAATGAGCAGGGGTCACACACCAGGGCTGGTGAGAAATGCTTTGGAAGCACTATTTCAGGAGCAGGCTGTGTCTACTTGGAACATCCTGGTATGTGAAGTCTAGAAGAATGAGAAGATATCACTCAAGGCGTTGGAGTGGACAGTTAGTTGTAATAAGTTGAAATCGCTTCATGGCATCTCTGAAGGTCCTGGCTGTTCTGCCTTTCTATGATTTGAATATAAAGACAAATAGGAGATGGCTCCAAATTTGCTGATGTATAGAAGTTAGAAGATTTGACCGTAGGCCGGGCACGGTGGCTTGTGCTTGTAAGCTTCAGCCTATGAAGCGGCCGGGGCTAGGGATCGCGGTTTGAGTCCCGCCTGGGGCCCGTAGCGAGACCTAGTTCCAAAAAAAATAGCTGGGCATGGTGGTGCGTGCCTGTAATCCCAGCTACCTGGGAAGCTGAGGCTGGGGATTGCTTGAGTCGAGAGCCTGCGGTTCCACAGGCAAAAAAAAAAATAGCAAGACCTAGTCTAAAAAAAAAAAAAAGAAGAAGAAGATTTGACTGTGAAGGAAAAGACAGGGAGTTGAGATACAATTCAAAGTATTTACAGATGAACAGCCAGACCTTGTTTAATGGTGTTGCTCAGGGCAGTGGAGTCTGCTTACAGCAAGGTCTGTAACCTACTCATGTTCACGTGGGACCTCAGAATGGGATCTTATTTGAAAAGAGGATCTTTGCAGATGCTGCTAAAGGAAAGGACCCAGATAAGATTGTGTTTGATGAGGGTGGGTCTTAAATCCCAGGAGAGTGTCCTGGTAGAGATACACAGAGGCCCAGCAAAGACTGAAACTTGAGTCAGGCACCGGGGCTCATGCCTGTAAGCTTCAACCTATGAAGCGGCTGGGGCTAGGGATTGCAGTTTGAGTCCCTCTTGGGGCAACACAGAGAGACCTAGTCCCAAAAAATAGCTGGTTGTGGTGGCATGCACCTGTAATCCCAGCTACCTGGGAAGCCGAGGATGGGGATTGCTTGAGTCCGTGGTACCCTGGGCAACGTGAGCCTGCAGTTTCACGGACAAATAGCAAGACCTAGTCTCAAAAAAAAAAAAAAAAAAAGACTAACACTTGAGTATTGTGGTGGACAGGGGTTGGAGTGATGCTGTCAGAGAACCCCTGGAAACTCAGCTGGAGGAGACAAGGCAGGATTCTCTGCCAAAGCCTTTTGAGGGAGCGTAGTCCTGCTGACACCTCATGTTAGAATTACCATGGAAGCAGCCCCTCTGCTCAGTGAGCACCAAGGAGGACTTCTTGAAGAAAATGGCAAGCTGAGGAGTATTCTAGCTGATTGAAGAGGAGGAGAAAGAGTAGGCAAAGGCCTAGAGTCCAGAGATACCTTGGCAGATGCAAGGGATTGGCTTCAGTGCGATTTCAGTGTGGACAAAGTAAGAGCTGACTGTGAGCAGCAGCTGAACTCTGTGGACCAGGGGAAGAGGTTTAGCTACAGTGTAAGGGCAGTGGGGGAGCATAAGCCATTCTAACCTGGGGCTGGATACATTGGAACTGGTCTTCGAGAAGAGGATCCTATTTGCTGGATGGAGAACTGAGTGGCGACAGAGAAGCTAATTAGAATCCCATAGCATGAAAGGGCCATAGGGAATACCCACATATTTGAAGATTTGGTGATTGAGTGATTTTGTTGTTTTGGTTTGGGTTTTGTTTTGTTTTTTTTTTTTTTTTTGAGACTAGGTCTCACTATTTTTGCCTGTGGAACCACAGACTCACGTTGCGCGGGGTGCCACAGACTCAAGCAATCCCCAGCCTCAGCTTCCCAGGTAGCTGGGATTACAGGTGTGTGTCACCATGCCCAGGTATTTTTTGGGACTAGGTCTCACTGTGTTGCCCTGAGCAGGACTCGAAACACAATCCCTAGCCCCAGCCACTTCATAGGCTGAAACTTACAGGCACGAGCCACTGTGCCCGGCAATTGAGTGATTTTGATTTTCTGGTTTGGCCCTTTTTCTGTGTGACCCTCTTTACAAAGTCAAGAAAAAGCAAGTTTTGGGAAGTGAGTCTGGTTTCAACCTGATAGATTTAACAAGAATTATAGTGAAAATATATGTAATTGTTTGGGATCAGCTATTTGGAGTAGGGTGACTATCATTTGGGGGTTTCTTTCATCTTTCCTTATGGCTGATGCATACTGATTCAATGTCTACTGATAGTCATTTAATTTTTCTGCATTTTCTGTAAGATGTTGCAGAACTAAATAGCCTGCCCAGCAATCACACTAACTAATAGTAAGGAAGCTTAATTTGAACCTAGGGCCATGCTCCTTGCACAGAATGTAGTGCTTCCCCGAGCCACAAGCACCACTAGGAGCTGCTGTGGGTCAGGGATGTTTATGTGTTATAACTGTCACTTAGAGTTTTACTGTGTGATCAGCTATGTATGTAAAGCCCATTTCAGAGTGTGGAATCACAGAGGACAGGTCATGTCCTCTGTTCACTAGTATGTCCCCAGTGCCTGGAACGTAGCAGTGATCAATAAATACTGGATAGAAGAAAGGGACGGAGGGAGGCAAGGAAGTAGAAAAGAGGGAGGAGTGAAAACTTCGAAGGTGTTACTATACATATGTGGCTAGTTGGCTTTAAACAATGAAACAGCTACACTCAAAATCTTGATAAGAAGAAAGCTTTTAGGGGAAAAAACTAAATTCTACCTACTATATATTATAAATAAACACAAGTGAATGTGAACAGGAACTCTCTGGGAACTAAAGAAGACAAATTTTTCCTTTCTTCAAATTTTATTATTTTGTTTGTTGTGTTTTTTTCCCCCTTTGGATTTTAAAACTACTGACATAGTCTTATATAGATCTCTGAGCAGTTTAATAAATGCTAATTATGTAATTCAGTGACATGTATTTATATGTATGTCTTGAAGTTTTCCTACTTCTTTTCCTAATATTATTGTTTTCAGGGTTATGTCTGATTTTGCTGGAATGTACACAGAGAAGCCCACTTAAGTTAGGTTTCATTTATTTGTAATTATTCTCTACACAGGGGAATGGTCAAGCATAGGATCAGTTGACTACTTGTAAAGATGCTTAACACAAAAATTCAATTAGTTATAATGGGGTCCTGAAAGACATACCTATGAACAAAGTATCACCAAGGTCTTCCTCAGTTGACCCCAAATTTCAGGTTCAAAAGAATTCCCTTGAGCTTTTTCAGCACACCATCTCTCATGCCCGCTGGCAGCCTCCCTGCCAAATTCTGATCTGGAAGATACCAGTAGGATACAGAAATTGTATTCTTAGCAGTCACTCCCAGAGGTCCAAAGACCACAATTTAAGCTCCACCATCTTATCTTGAAAGTGTTTGTGACCAAAGAAGTCAGTCTGCTCCAACCTCCTGCTACCAGGTTTGCTATATGAGGTCTGAGGGGACTGACCTCAACGTGACTGACCAATCTGTCAACGTGATTCCAGGAAAGATGCTCCTCTCGGCACTTCATTGCAGTGTGATGGCACAAAGGGAGATCCTCTCACAGATTACACCCCAGTGCCAGGTCAGGCACTGGGGGTGTGGGGGTGTGGTTTACCAATCACCTTGCCCTTTCAACATCTAAATGGCCCGACCCACCACTGACCCCAGACTCTTGGCCCAAAAAACATTTGAAAGAATTTAGGAAAGTTGACAAAGGCACAAGGAGACAAAATAAGCAGTGCAGATATGTTTTAAGTGACTTTTGCAAGACCTTTTGGGGGCAACATTTTTCTGAATCTTTCACACATTGACTCTTCACACTTAACACCATCTTCATCAAAAATGGCAATCACAATAATCAATAGGCACTTAGAGGATATATCTTAAATTTATTATGGGAAAAAACCCAGAAGGTTTTAATACTCCATTTTCAGTCCTGTTGACAAAATACTAAGTCATAGCCAAGAGTATAATTTTGGATTATAAACCAAAATTATAAGTCATATCCAAAAGCATCAACATTACCTTTTTTTTTTTTTTTTGCCAATACAAATGGTATTTATTCAGCATTTACCATGTCACACCACTGAATTTAGTGAATTGCCTTCATGATTTTTTTGTATGAGGTACTAGCAGCATATCTACATGTCACTTTTTTTAAAATTTTTTTATAATCAAATAGTTTATATATATATACATTTCATATCTTTGTAATACCGGGATTCACCCCCCCACCCTCCCTGACCATTCCCCCTCTGTCCCGCCCCGCCACCCCGAGTTGTAACCATTTGGTGTCTGTCTTTATCTTTTTAACTTGTTTCTGCTAATGCGATTTCTTTTAGGTGTGTCCATGGTTTTTGTTTTTTGTGTGTGTGTGTGTGTGTTTTCA
>PVHY01031173.1:0-12827 GCA_004024945.1 Uropsilus gracilis
ATATATTAGTGAAACCATTTGGTTTCTGTCTTTTTCTTTATGACTTGTTTCTGCTAATATGATTTCTTCTAAGTACATCCATGTTGTTATAAATCGTCGGATTTGTCATTTTTAATTGATGAGTAATATTCCATTGTATATATCACATTTTTTTCATCCAGGACCCCCAAGTTAATGAAAATGGAACTACCATTTGACCCAGCAATTGCTCTCTTGGGAATCTACCCAAAAGAAACCTCAATGTGGGTGCAAAGGGACACCTATGCTTGAATGTTTACTGCAGCACAATTTATAATTGCAGGGTCATGGAAGCAACCTAAATGCCCCAAAACAGATGACTGGATGAGCATTTTATGTTTTAGGAGAGAAAGCAGGACTTCTTCCCATTCTTGAAAAAAAAGTATATGAATTGGAATGATTCCATGGAGCATGGTGAAAGGTGTTCAAAGATACATAGGGAGAGACCAACATTGTAGCTTTCTTGTGTCTGTAGTTATGCAAATGGATGCTGTCTTTTTGTGTTATCACTTAGTTTATCTACCTGTTTGTACAAAATATATGTGTTTATGCAAAATGTATTTTGTAGTTTAAGTAATCACCCCTAAATCATCCTGCCTCCCACTCAGGGCTCAGCTCCCTGGGGAACTTAATTCAAAGCCAGGAGTTCAGAACTACCACTGCTATTTGCTTGGTTGTGTGACCTTCAGTCAGTGTTTTTAATCCATTAGCACCTTGCATTCCTGTCCATGAAACTGGAATAAATACTATTTCCCAGGTGGTGGTGTTTTTTTTAAGTCTTAAGTAAGTTAATATGAAAGTGTTTTGAAAGTGTAGAATAGCACGCAAATACAAAGATTGTTGTCTTTCTGAAAAGCTGTTGATAAATATCTATGAGGACTTCCTTCATCCTGTTTAACCCTCATGCTGAATACTGTTCTGTTTTCTTTTTTAAACTTGAAGTGAACGTGTCAATACAATAGATTATCGTTTTGAGACTGGGAAGCGATCCCAGCTTCATTATTCAGGAAGAAATGACATCGGTTTGCCTTGCAATATTTCAGAAAGATCTGCGACTAAGTCATGCATTTTGTATCCTACTAGTTCAGGATCTGTTATCCGAGGATCAGGGATGCAGCCTCCCGGCTACACCACAGTCCATTTCTGATCTGAAATCTCTAGCCACGGCCCTTTTGGAGACAATCCACGAGAAGAATATGGTTATCCAGCACCAGAGACAGACCAACAAGTAGGTGGTGAACCTTTGGGTGCTGGGTAGTTGGGAGAGAAAGACCCAGACCACCAGCTGTGAGTGGTCATCAGGTGGAATTTCAGATGTTCCTGGAAGGAGCTGAGAACCCTCCAGTCTGGAAGGAGAATTATTAAACCAGATCTGTGCTCCTGCACTGCATCAGCATCAGCACCTTGGTCAGTATCTAGAGCTGGGCAAAGTTACTGCTGTTGAACGGACATCACTGTTGAAGGTTTCCTGGAGCCACTCCCTGAGCAATGCTTATTATGGAGGGTAGTTAGATGGTACAATTGACTGGGGAACCACCTGCCTCTCGAGTCTCCTTGTAAGGACCCACTTCCTGAGTGCCTTTTCATGGCATGACTATGGCATGACTTTGAGGGCTTCTGCAAGCTGAGAACATCCAAACATCAACTTCCATCAGCCAGTGGGCCTAGAAGGGAATCTCTTATCATGCTTTCCAGTCTTGCCGCCCCCCAAAAAGAGATGGTGGAAGGACCACCATTTACATTCATTAAAACAAGGTATCTTATTTGGCTTCTATAATCATGTTGACTCAGGGACAAAATCAAGCAAGGTAAAGTAAGTGAAAGCAGCACGGAAAACAGGAGCAAAATTGAAAATGCTCAAAACAGAGTGAATAAACAATAGATTAAAGCAACAAACATTGCATCAGAGCCAGATCCGTGAGCAAACCGGCCATGCAGACTCACAGGGCCCCCTGCTCAGAGCACCCCGCTCGTGGTCTGAGGCTCCACTGCTGCCTGCTTGAAATTCTTCCATCAAAATTTTTTTTAATTTATTTTTAAACAAGGGGCCCTGCATTTCCATTTTGCACTGAGCCTTGCAAATCTGTAGCTGGTCTGCTCACAAGAGCTACACCCCAGATGAAAGGGTGCAAGAAGCCAGCAGGTGTAGGGGGGAGGGTCCAGGGAGAGGGGAGGCCTGGCAAGGCAGGGGCGTGCATAGAGAGGCAACTGGAAAATGATTGAGAGTATTGTAAAAACAAAATAGAAAAAAGAGAAACGGGAGTGAAGGGAAGATCGCGCAGGAGATTAAGATATATATAAAAGAAAGCCGAGAGCGGTGGAGGGAGGCTGGCAATCTCGAAGGGATGACAAGGGTAATTTATTGACAGAAGAAGTTTTAAAAATTCTTTTAAAAGAAATCTTAACCAAGGAATGAAACAGCCAGACGCTGAGATGCAGATACTTCTCAGGGGAGGAAGAAGGAACGAATCTCCCCAGAATAGGTACAGGGTCTGTTTCATTCAGGTGGAACCCTGCAGCCGGAATTGGTCCCCAGGAGTCTTCTTTGTTCTCATCGACTCCCCATAAAGCACCAGCAGGAACTCTCTCCAACCTCCTCAGATCTCCTGCACCCAAGTCTGTTCTCAGCAGGTGCCCCCAGCCCCTTCTTGACTGAGAAAATAGAAGCCCCAAGACTTGCTACTCTCCTGAGACCAGTCCTCTCTCCCTACTGTCTCTGGAGCACACATCAGGACTGTCATCCAGGGGGTCGTGCCACCTTCCTTCTCCTGAAGCCTTGCTCCACTGGGACTGCCTCTTTCCATCTCTTCTTGAGGGGGCTCCTGCCCCTTCACCCCCGAAATATCACAGATCTCCCTGGGCTCCAGAACCTTCCCGTCACTCTATAGTCTCCCGTGACTTCCACTCACCTCCAAGTTCTGGTCAAAGAGGACACCTCTGTTTTTTCAATAGCTCCTCAAAGGTCATAGATGATAGAATTACTTGACAAAAGGTGCTTACCAGAAGTGCAGGCTTGGGGAGGGAGATTCGGAGGAATGTCAGGAATCGCAAACTCCCTTCACCCCCCCACCCCATCATGCCTTGAACAGAAAAAGCCTTAAAGCTGCCCAAAACCACTTCCAGAGTTTTCCACAGAGATCTTTCTTTGAGGGTTACCTGTACCCCCAAGCCATGCTTTGTGAGTCCCTTTCTCCTATCTTGTCTCTTCATCCCAATTTCCACCTTGAAATCCATCTTCTTGGACTTGTCTGGTTTTCTCCTCTGTCTCATCCCTCTTCCTCCTTTGTCTTTTTCCCACCCCCTCTTTTGTTTGAGGCCTTCCACTTCTCTCTTCACAACTGGGGGACCTCATTCCATGCCTCTCTTTTTCCCTTTAGTTCTCTGCAAATTCTTCTCAGAATTCCTATCAACCTTAAAGCAAGAACCCCATTTCCAACCATAGGTTGACAGTTGCTACTCAAATTCAATGAGTCTCAAGTCTGAACCATCCCTCCCTTAGTGCATTTGTAGACACTTTAAAATGTTTGTGCTCTTTAACCCAGATGTCTGCCTCTCATAATTGATCCTAAAGAAAGACATCAAAATGATACCCTAAGGGTTCTGTATAAGGTGGATTCATTTACAAGAGCTGGAAACAGCTCAAGTTTTTCCACTGAAGATGATTAAAATTATTGTAAATCCATAAGAGAGAGTATTATGCAGCCATGTAAAGCAAGATTTGAGGACTGCTTAATGGGCTCTACAGTTAAATGTTCAGATTTGACAAGCTTTCACTGCACTCGGATTTCAGCTTTTCCAAGACCAGATGTTCATTTCAATCACTTTTCTCCCCAGTGCATGGGACAGGTGGCTGGGTCTCCAGTGGTTGTCTAGATGTGATGAATCATGAGCCAATCATGGTCCAGTCCTGTGTCCTGTTCCCAGACATTCACATCCTAGTGGTCATTATGCTTGATGGCTTCATGCCTTTGTGTATTCAACACATTTGTCCTAGGGCCTCTCTGCAGCCATCAGTGTATCTCCTACCTGCCCTTCTGGCTTGTTCCCTCCAAACTAACACCTCTTCCTTGGAAAGACCCTCCCATCTGCCTAGCCTTCTTAGACCTCCACCCTCTCTCCTTTCCCACCACCCAGGCTTTTCCTCCCAGTCCCACTAGCTGTGGTTCTGGTTATGTCACAGACCTCTGCCACAAAGCAGTCTGGACCCCAGTGCCCGCTGACCTCAATACTCACCCTACTGGCCAAGCAGATGGCTCCCCTAACGCATGTCTACCACACCCACAGCAGCCCCCCATGTTACCAGGAGCCCTCACCCTCTCTTGAGGAAAACCGCCATTTGCATTTTGCCAGGTTATTTTTATTTTCATGTGCCTTTCTGTTTGTAACTAGTATTTAATAATTTCAAAGTACTGCGTGCTCCACAATTTCAAGGGCTAAGCAGTTTGTCTCCAAACAGTGCACCTCCAGGGTCCCTCCTGGAAGAAGCTCCAGAGCTCATTTTTCCTGTCTCCTCCCCAAGACTGCATCTGTCTGCAGATGCATAATGTGTGGCATACACACAGTACTCAGAGATTTTGATGGACGCAGATATTCTCTTTTTCTATGTTCATAAGTGGTAGCTGGTTCTCTCTCTCTCTCTCTCACACACACACACACACACACACACACACAGTTTTTTCACTGTTCTGCACCTTGCTTTTTTTTCCTGTAATAATAGATCTTGAAGAGTGCTTCCTATCACTACATAAAGTGCCTAATGTGCCATTTTTCATACTTAGAGGGTCTTAAGTTTCATAGTTGCAATTGATGTTTTATTTAGGGGCATGTAAAGAAACGAGTTATATGACATGTGGGACCTATGGAGTGGGTACAAAGTCTAGGACGGTCTGATGGCTGTCATCCCACTATTTAACCTCTTGCAGCTAACAGAAAACCTGGGTGTTGGTGGAGCATGTAAGTAGGGGTAAGGTCATCTGTTCTGCAGGCATGTGCTCCCCCTACTGGCCTCCTGCTGCCTGACAGGACCCCTCCCCAATCTTGACAAGGTACAATGGGAGCCATCTTGAAGAATCAGTGAATAAGACTGATGTTTTTAGAGGCTATTCAGTTAATAGGTATTTTGCTGAGGAACTTGTTGCCGAAGAGTTGGCCACTGTCTGGGTACTGCTAAAGAAGGGATGAGGTTCGCTGGTTATAAGCGGTTGGAAGTGCATTTCGAGAAGAGGCAGTTGTTCAAATTCACTGAATGCCACATTTACTTCTCCAGTTGCTCCCAATAAGCCATCACTTTGCTGGTGGTGGTGGAGGTGGTGATGGTGGGGGTAGGTTTTTTTTAGTAGGAATTAGCCTTTTGCTATCTCTCCTGCTAAACCTAGAATTGTTCACTGCCCTTCCCCACCTCCAACCAGAAATAAATAACCTACAAGTTTGAGATGTTGATAGCACATGAACTGTCAGGGTCAGAGCAGAGATTCAAAAGGCAGACTCCTAGGGTACAGGTGGTGGGCAGAGTTGTCTCCAGATCTTCCCAGGGCCACAGCCTCCTCCCTGTGTTGTGGGGAGGATGAAGACCATGGTGGCCAATTCCTGAGTGAGTTCTGTCTTCATTGGCCCCTGTGATGTTGTTACTGCTACAAACGGCACTGAAAATTCATCCAGAGGCCTGGAATTTTGAGAATTTCTCTAAACTTGGACATAAACTCAAATCCACCCTATCCTGAAACAAACCATAGCTAAATAAAAACTGGATGTTAAGCTCTTCCTCCTCCCTGCCACATCCTACCACACACACACAAAAAACCCTCTCTCAAGCTTGTTTATGCCCCAAGCTACTGCCCGAACTGTCTCCTGCTCCCTGCTAAACTACTTGAAGAGTCATCTGTATTCATTGCTCTACTTTCTTATGGTTGGCTTCTGTCTCCGCCTTGTCACTTGGATTCTAGACTTCACCGCTTCCGCTGTCCTGAAGCATCTCTCTCAAGGGACTGGCATGTGCTTGACAGCCTTCTTCATCCTGTGTGCACACTTTCTAGAATAAGACAGTACTCGCCACACCATCCCAACGGGAACTCTCTCCCCATGTTTCTCTACATCACCCTGGCACTCCCTCCATCTCCCCCATGTGCTTCTACAGTCCTTTCCTAGCCTTCCTTGACAGGGTGTCGAGTCCCTGTTTTCTGACCTCTCATTCTTGGTTGTTGAATAGACCTGCTCCCTGGCCCACACCTCATGTCAGCACCCCCAGATATTTCCAGGTCCTCCTTTCTCCCTTATGCCCCACTAGCTACCCTGTGGGTACCTCAGCTCACTTCCTTTGGCTTCCCCACTAACTTGTTCTGGCCCACTATCATCACCTCTTTGGACAACGCTCTTCTAACTGGTCTTTCTGCTCCCACTCATAGTCTTTCCACATCAAAATTCGCAAACTGCTTTCTGCTTGGTGGCCTTCGCTTCTCTCCATGGCCAGCGTAGAAAAGACTGACATTCTCAATACAGAAATTCAGGATCTGGGTCCCCACAGCCTTGCTGGGTCCATCTTTCATTTACACTTGTGTTCTCTGCTGATGCTGATACACTTGTGTGTTTCCAGGTCCAGGTCTGGATACTGACCCTCCACTTACTGCTGTGTCCCCCTGGGTAAAGTTCCTGGACTTCTCTGAATCTCCCTTCCCTCATCTATAAAATAGGACTAATGAGAGCTGCCTCACTGGTTGTTAGAAGGAACTGAGGGTGATAATCTCTGAGAAGTGTTAGGGTAATCTCTGGTACTTGTAATTCATAGGTATTATTTATTGTTGATAAGTTTATTAATTAAAATCTTAATTATCTATACTGGGCATTGACTCATCTTTATTTCACCTGAATTGACTTGCACCTTAATTAATATTCCTTCTAGTTCACAGAAAAATTTTTGACGTGACTTTATGTGGTTTTCTTCACTGAGGTTCTTAGAACTGCCTCGCCAGTGAGCTAAGGACAGAGGACAGAATCTGTGAAGCGGTTAAGAGTGAGGGTTGTTCTGACATGGAACAACTGTTGAAATATTTTTATTAAAAGATCATTATATTTTCCACGGCAACCATCGGTGTGTGCACTGCTGTCTCTCAATACGTTTCATCCCTCAAGCTCACAGGTAGGGTGTGCTTGTCTTTACCATCTCCTACACCCTCAATAATTGCTGAACTAGTCAAACTGAATTGAATTGATGGTGTTCCTACTTCTACCTTCTCCATCTTTGAATATTGCCAACTGTTGGACTCAAACAGGCCTCTCTTCACCTTGTACTATGTCACGCCACATTCAGTGAACCATTGCCAGGTGTTGTGTTGCCAGTCAGGAGGTCCTTTTTGTCATTTTGAAGCATGTTGGGTTATATTTCACCAATCAACTGTGAGAATTTCCATAAAATGGTATTTGACAAGTGTGTGGTCCAGGCAATCCGAGTTTGTTTTAAAGTACCATTATGGAATTTTATTTTATTTAAAATTAAAATAACCAGGTACTTTAAAGTACCTGGTTAAGAACATGCATGACTCTCAGAGGTAAACTGAGGCATAGTTTTACATCCCAACTCATCACCAGTTGAGGCCCAGCATGTGGTTTAGGTCAGATGAACTAACTTTTCTGTCTATTTCCTAATGGGAGGCAGAACACTGGGGTTCAGGGCAAGACAGTGTTTTGAGGTGTACTGTGTGTCTTTGGGTAAGTTGCTTAACTCCTCTGTTTCCCTAGAGTCCACCTTTGTAAAAATGTGAATAATTAGCACATACTGCAGTATTATTTTCATATCTATTGAGATCACGCAAGTGTGGTCAGTATTCAGTGTGAGGTCCAATTCATATCTCACGCTCAGGAAAAATTCATTTTACTGTTTGTGTCAATAGTGATGTAGTTAAAATTGTAATTGGTGTTATTGTTACTATTACTACTACCAGAATTCCTGTGGGGTCTATTTACCATATCTAGTCCTGCATCAGCTGCCTCTGACTGACTGTGTCAGTCAAAGATGAAAACATTCACTACTGGCAAACTTAGACCAGGACCCTGAGAATGCATTGTTGGGGACACCAAAAAATCCACATCAGTACATTTCTGGAAGAGATGGCTGCATTATCCAGGCACATCAAAAAAATACAATCAAATGTCTCTTCACCACGCCTTTGAATGTTGTGGTGATGGCATCCTTCAGCTACACAGAAGAGTTAAGCCTTATCTTTTGTTTCCAAAAGGCAGCCACAAAAAGATGATCTGATCTTGTTAAGAAACAGGCATCAACTTGAACACCACTGTGATTGCATCTCAAACCCATCAGCTGGTGAAAAGGGAGCTTGGATCAGAAAGTCTGAGCAAAATATTGAAAGCGAGATTAAGAAGAATGGTGTTTATTGAAGGGTCAGAGACATTAAAGCAAAACAGACCCAACAAATGAAGTGGAAATGGAATGTAATTGATAAAGACTTTGCAGAATTTAAGACATAAGGAAAAGAAGAAAAACTCTATGTATCTAGATGAAGAAAACCACATATAGCAACATCAAAGAGTTTTCTGTGAACTCAAAGGGAATATTAATTAAGATGCAAGTCAATTCAGGTAAAATAACGATGAAGTCAAAGCCATATATATGTGTGTGTGTAGATATATACATATTCATGTCTCTGTATGTATGTGGGTGTGTAACTATCTCTGTGATATAAAAAGAGGTAGGAGAACAATTCTGGCTTTCTGATTTCTCTGCTGAAAGGAATTGAAACTTAGCTATTAAGGTCATTTCCACATCATTTTAGCACAGCAGTGCCAAGAAAATCCCCCAAATAATGTAAATACTGGTTTTTCCATTTCCAGGCTAATGGAAAGTGATTGAAGTTTTAGATGACTATCAAATCATTTGCCAACTATATTTAATTTTGTGTAGAGTGAAGGAGGGAAAATATTTGTTCATATTTATGTCTTTCCATGCATAAAGACAGGTTAGATGCCCAAGTCAACACTATGTTTTTTTTTTCCAAACACACATTCCTGTGCGATTATATGTCATATAGTAAGCAGAATGGTCACTCTAGAATGCTGTACAGTTATTCTAGTTATTCTGCAATTATTCTTTTGAAATGCTTGTTTTAAAATTCTTTTCATAGACAAGTATAAGTCATGAGAGGAAAAGGATTTATTTAATGAAAATTATTTATTGAATACCTGCTGGCCTTTAGTCTCTGAGTCAAGGATGGGGTCCTCGGTAGATGTAGGTCACGACGTCTGAGAAGCCACATCTGATATTTATTGACTCAAAACAACACAACCCAAACATTCTCACCCATTTGATTTGTTGCACTTGGTTGTTCCCAAAACTCAGGTCCACCCTCAAAGATCCAGGCATGATAGGACTGAGTATATTCAAAATTAATTGTCATCTTTAGTGGTTCCCAAGCAGAAATCTTCCAAGACTTCTGAACAATGGTAGAGTAATTGTTTGACTGCTCGTTCATGTGTATATATGTATATATACACATATATGTGAGTGTTTCTGTCACAAATGTTCCTTTTTTATCTTAGTCACCTTCACCTGTTTCTTACAGTGGGACATCTAAGAATGTATCATCAGGTGATATCACCACTGAGCATCATTGTGTGATTACCCAAACCATAGAGCTTCTGTACACCAGAATTATATGGTTTAAACCCCTGGACCCGCCTTTGACATGAATCTTGAATCTTCAGCATTTTCTACGAGGGCACTTAGTTTTCCCAAGTAGCTTGCTCACACCCCTGAGAACTCATGAGACACGTTAGTGTTTACTGTCATTTTCCATCCTATTCCAGAATCCTAGGAAATCGGGTAGCCGAACTGGAGAAAAAATTAAGAACTCTGGAAGTTTCTGGTTTGTGGAGTCTTCCAGGTGAGCAGAAATTTATAATTGTTTTTTAATTTTTTTTAAAGAAACATAATTTGGAAAGAGTATCTTTTTACTTTGATACTTTTTACTTTCTATAATGATTTGAAAACCATTACTGAGAAATCTGTGTTTTAAACTTAGACACCATCATTTTGGGAGGAGATAAGAAAAATACAATAAATATGCAAGTGTTCATCTGTGGAACTGTGAAATTCTGCTAACTTCAATTTGTGAAATTTCATGTGTCTGTACATGTTTTTTTATCTTTGGGGAACATGATCAGTTGTTTCAATATTTGACCTTTTTCCCCCCATAGGTATCTTATAAAGATTTGTTCATTTAGTCAGCAATCCTAAAAGCAAATATCAGAATTTACAAAGATAACTTCAATTTAAGCATCATTCTGGAAAATGAATATAAGAACCCACAACTGTTCTAAACCCAATGTACTTTTCCTCTCTTCACCCATCCCACTTCTTATGTAGCTCAAAAATCAAAATTTCCAATGGAGATTTTTTTCACAGTTGTAAACATGTTATGAGTAAAAGCTGATGTCTCACTTTAATTAGCTATACTTATCTCGTTTGTCTTTGGTAAAATACCCCTCTTTATGAGACCCCGTCAGCAATTCTCTTTTTCTTTCCACTCTCCAGAAACTTGTATTTATCATTTTTCCACCACCTCCTCTTTCCCTGGAAGCAACATTGTATATATATTTTTAGTTACTTAACCTTTCTGCACAAACCAGTCTCCTCTAGCCTTGAATCATGCCGCTGCTTCCCTGTAATGTATGAGAAATGAACATTGCTACGGGGATGCAGCAAGACAAGACGCCTTTTCTTAATGTAAATCTGGACAACCGCCTTAGGTTGCCAGGAAGTATGTCTCATAAATTGCAATTTTAGCAGAGATTCCTTGAATGTGATGTCAAAAGACCTAACAAAACTAATTAGTGGTGTGTGCCATTCTGGGGCCTGAATGATCCATTTTGCCCAAGAACCTTTTGATGCTGTTAAAACCCATCTTCTTTGAAGGCCTTTCGTTTTTTGCTTTGAATTGCAACACAGGCAGGCAAATTTATCGTTTATTTGTGTAGTCAGAATGCTATTTCTGTGTGTATACTGGAGTTAGATTATTTTTCCTCTTCAAATGATTTAGTGAAATTTCACAATGTTTTATTTCTACAACTTATGTAAAAAGAGGGCCGTTGAAGATGAGAATGGAATGCCTAGAATTTTCTATCTCTGTTTTGTTTTGTCTAGGTTAGACTTCGAATGGCTATTATGCAATAACAATTGTTTCTTTCCTTCTTTCTGCTGCCTGAAGGCCTGAGCTACAATGTTTCAGTAGGATTTGGGAGTATGTTCTTCTCGAAATATCTGTGTTTGTGGCTCCTAACAGCAACATTAATATCTTCCCTGCATGCAAATAAATAGAAATGCATTCTCTGTTATCCCAGCACACTTATAATTAGAGTGGTCCACTGAAATAGAGAATTCAATTAGAAAGCAAATACTAAAATTCACTTAGGGAGTGAATGGCTTTTACGCCATATTTGTTCTAATCTCTAGCTTCTGCTTAGATATCAAGTGGGTAGACAGGGGGTGAAGTGGCAGCTTCCCAAATCTGATACTAAGTCAGGGCTATAGTCTTGCCCTGTTCAGTAATGAAGGATGTGGCAATGAAATATTGTCTTACGATCATTTCCAAAGGTTGTAAGAGTAAAAACAGCGCTGAGGGGCGGGGAAGGCTTTTCTAGTGTAAATCACAAGACTCCCCTCTGTCTGCTTATTATTTTAGAGTATTTAACCTACTGAATAGTGGAACCAGAGACAGTTCTTCCTTTGTTCTTCCCTCCCCTCCTCTTTCTCTTTCTTTCCCTAAGTAGGAGCCAAATCAGTATTTCAGCTAACTGGAGGGCCCTGCTAGCTCTCTCTTAATTCACCAGCATCCCAAAATGCTCAGTGTCTCCAAAAACTCAGACCATCCATATATTGGTACCTTTTCAGGACCAGTCTTGTAAGTTCAGTTCTGTACTGCACAATTTAGACATGCCCCTCACCCCCTCCAAGTACCCACAGTTCCACTAGGGAAGCAAGATACATGTGCATGAACAATGAGAGCAAAGCACAAATGGCACATAATTAAGAACTGAATGGTGAAGATGCCGGCACTCCTGGGAACAATGCAAGCCGGCTTTGGATGCTAGACCTGGAAGCACTGTTGAGAGCAGCACGTTTGAGGGTGGCAGGTGTTACACAGCACCCATCCCGTGGCAGTGACAGGCCTTGGTAATGGAGCACATTGCTCTTCCCTGGAATCTCAGATATGGCCCTCAGAACAGTCTTCCACTTTGACTTTCCAGGAAGCCAGTTGACACGTGAGAGGAAAACATTTCCCCTTTCCTCATTTCATTCTCTCTTAATCTAAAGTGATTTCCTCATTTTAGATAAAGAAACAGAGGCCCATGCAGTTAGCTGATTCCGAGATAACACAGGCTGATGTTAGAACTAACTCAGGTGTGGAGATCTGCATTCAGCCCTCTCCCCAGTGCTGAGAATCTTCAATTCATAGACTGGGAGGAAGTGGGTGGGTCAGTCCAGCTCAGGATTGGTTCACAGCTCAGGACTGTGGAGGACTCTGAGGGGAGGGCTCCAGGACTTACTAGCACCAGAGCCATCCCTTTGGGAGTCTTGAGTGCAGTGGTGAATGATCTTACCCCTCAGGACCATGAAGGGATTACTCTTGGACTCTGAACCTGCCTTGACCTGTCTTTCTTTTTCCCCTCCCTTCCCCTCCCTTTCTCCCCTCTCTTCTTCCCCTCTCTCCCTCCCCTCTCCCACCCTTCCTCCCTTGCATTGCCCTCCCTTCCTGCCTTTTTCATTTCATACTGCTTTTTCCCCCTCTGATATTGCCTTTCTT